>ML820417.1:135129-145846 GCA_009831015.1 Picea engelmannii | reverse complement strand
TTCCTCTCTTTATCATGGATGATTTTAGGGGCTAAATTTCGCTCATGGGATAATTTTCCATGGTTTTTCCCAAAAAAAGATTTGCTATTCTAAAAATGATTCACCCAAATTCTATAGGATAAAATTATTTTAACTTAAAAATCACCAAAATTTTATACAAACTATATAAAATCCTTGGAAATTTGAATATTTTTACAAAAATATCGTCAAGCATGTATAGTTTTTTTTTTGTAAGTTAGTAATAGTATTGAAGCCTTCTAAAAATTTACAAACTGTCTATTCCAGGTGTCAACGGTGCCCGGCTGGGAAACCATTGTTGGCCCTGATTCAAAAATTTGATGACATTTGTCCAAAAGCTTATGCCACTTGTCCCAAAAATAGACATAAGTGAGCGTGCTGAGAAAACCTAATATGCCGCATAGGGCCTTGTTCTGTATGAAATTTAATCTAAGCAGAGCTAACTGTCTATACTTTTTCCTAACGAACTAAAAAAACATGGAGTAAAAGACTAGAAAAAGAGAACTTGTCAGAGACTTGGACCATAGGAAGGGCCTGCGAAGACTTGGGTATTCTTCAACTTGCCCTTGTCTCATTCTGCACTCGCTTACCTGAGGTCTTGGAGGAAGAGTAGCAGTTTGTCCACTCTACTCCTTTGTTCTTCATCCTGAGTTTGCAAATCCCTGAGGGCTGTTTTGATATCTTGTTGTCCTTTGGCCAAATCGCTCAAAGCCTGAGTAATCTCTTCATGGTTAGCATGGTTGTGGAAAGGGGGACGAAAAGGGGAATTTGTCGGAGTGGTGGAGGTGGCTTCAGAAAGGTAGCGCGACAGGTTGAAGGCGGGAAGAGGTTGTCTTGGTGGAGGAGGAGAGGGTGGGGGTGGTGCGTAGCCTAGGGAGTTTGTGAAGGCGTTGAACCATTCAACCCAGCAGCCATACTCATTGGAAAGAGGCGAGAGTTCTTGAGTGGCTTCAAGCTGCGTCTCAGTTGGAGCATAAGCTAACATAGGAGGCAGGACAGGAAGAGCGTAAAAAACTGGAGGGATATCAGTGCTATGCAATTCAGTGTCCGAGAGGTGGGCTGAATTTGGCATTTTCCTACCCCTGGTTGCGTACAAGGTTGCGCCTCTTCTAGAATTGCCTCTCAGGCGTGGCATAAGGGATGTCGTCGCTAGGAGGGTGGATGCACAGAGCTTGAATATCAACATAAACCTGTGAAGAGGAGGGGAGGCGTCGGGAGCTAGTAGAGTGAAAATGCCCCTGAATTCGGCTATGAGGGCTCCTGGTATGGGACGACGAGGTGACCATTGAGGTGACATGCATCTCTCCATGCACGCTCTCACCCTGCAAGATCTCCAGCTCATGCGACGGGATCCTGGCGTGAAGGTTCAACATGGTGCGGCGTGGAGGCTTAAATTACGAGGTGAAATGCCTGGAGGGGGATGGGATGTGGTGGTACTTGCGAGCGCCAACTGGCTGACTAGTAGGGCGGTTGGCCTCTCTGTGTATTGTGCACACATACCGCCCGATATCACCCCATCCAGGGCACCAAACATGTATAGTTGACATATGAAGAATTAGTAATATTCGCGAAGATTTCTACATTTTAAAATAAATTTGCATCCTTAAAATCATCCCTACTCTTTACTCTTTATTTTGTTAGATTGTTTTCTTCTCTTTTTATTTTATAAATTTGTTATTTTTCTTTATATATAATGTATTTTTATTATTTATTTTAAAAATAGTCAAACTTTATCTTTTATTAATTTATTAATTTTTTATTAATTTAATATAATAAGTACAATTTATACTTAAATTTATAATCCATTGAAAATTCATAAATTATAACTATATATATATATATATATATATATATATATATATATATATATGATAATGATTAAAGTCCACTAAGATCGGATTGGTTTATCAGACTGTAAGAAGGTAGGGGATTACTTGCAATTCTTTAGAATTTTATTTATGTGCTCGAAAAGCATTAAGATAAGCTTTCCAAGAACACCATAGTTCTGTTGAGTTAATAGGTTAGGGAGATTGGTACTGTGACAAATATTTTGAAATTGAGATCTAATCTGGGTATAGGCTGGACAATCTTAGTGTCACAAAGGTGACACACTCTTTCATCCCAGGGCGTTTTAGGAATTGACCAACGTCCAATCTCACTTTGGAGCTCCTGAGAATTTGTTCTTATCTTAGCAATGCTTATTTTTTCTTTACACTTGTCAAAACAGAGAGATAATTTTGATATTCTAGATTAGGGTTGATTACCTCCTTATAATACCTTAATTTTGTTTTTTCCTCTAACTCTTTATCACACCACATTTTCTCCTTAAATTTTGATTCAATGATATTTGTAATAGTATCATTATTCTACAAAATGGTATCTTCCATGATTCCCCAATGTCTTAGCCAATACTGGACATCTTTATGCCAACCCCGCTTGAGTCGAAAGTGGTTACTAATGGAATTGGAAGCAATTTTAGGAAGCCTCTTGTATTCCATATTGTTTAACTTGTTCTTATACAATTGGTATCTATACATAGCCGTGCTCTCAATGGAGGAAAGACTTGTCTCTAAGAGGAGGATGGGACAGGGCGTATTTCCTTTAATTTTGAGATTATATTACATCCCCAGACTTCACATCTGTATAGAATAACAGGTGTAACAAGAGTCTCAAAGAGGAGCTTCTTCTTATCCCAAATCCAAAGATAAATTGAATTACAATTGTTTTCAAGCCCATAATAAGCTTTCCATCCCCCAATAATCCTTTTTCTCAATGTTATAATTCCAATTGAGCTTGTGGTGAATATCAATTCCAAGATATTTGTATGTAGTCACTTCCTCCAAGTTGTTGTTGTCATTACGAAGGTATCGTAAGTGGTCTTATTGGATTTAATGATCATGACCTTAGTATTGTTAGTGTAAAATTTAAAAATATGATAATATTGTAATAATAATAATAATTTATTTTTAAGGTTATAATTGAGTTAGAACCAATTAGTGTATATGATTTCTTTGTTTGTGAGACACCAATTAATGTATAAACCCCTCTTCTTTGTGGGAAAAGAGACTCTTTTTGGCACAACTATTTGACTACTAAAGTTTACGAAAGTGTACATACCCTTACCCCTAAGTCAATTTAAACCTCTAACCTTTATATATATATATAAATGAAATTAAATATTTAATTATAAAAAAACATAATTAATTAATGTTAATGATGATAAAAGACCATTAAAACCAAAATTAATTTATCAAACCTTAAAAAATCCAATAAATCACAAATAAATAAAACTCATCAAATAAAAAATAAAATAAAATGTAATCCCTAATCATTCATATAACTTTAACTCACTATATTTTACTCCTTCCCAATTGGAATAATAACTTATAATTCCCAAATTGTTTATCTAGTGTGTGATGTGTGATGAAGATAGTGTTGGATTGGTGAAAATAAACAATATAAGATATTAAGAAAATATTTTAAATATCTTTTATTTTTACTTCATAAATCTATTAAGAATTTTTTTTTAATACTTTTTAATATTGTATGATGGAGATACTGTTGGATTGGAGAAAAGAAGCTTAAGAACATATATTATTTTATTATTATTATTTTTACTTTTCATTACACTTAAAGTTAATAAAGTTTTGGTTTAATAGTTTTTTATTTTTATTTTTTCAAATATATGTTTTGTTTTTCATAAATTATTTCATTCATTTTAAATAAATAAAACCATCATAGATTTATGTTAAATTAGATTTATAAGTATCCAAGGGATGCAATTTCTTAAGTTGTAATTATTATTATTATTATTATTATTATTATTGTTTTTTTTTTTAATTAAGTTGATTTTGTTATTATAATTATAATTATAATTAAGTGGACTTACACCGATTGACAATGGATACAATTAATGATCTTTTAATCTAAAAACCTAATTTGATGGCTAGCAATAAAAGATGCTAGTATATTTTTCGTCGTCCTCCCAAATTAATGAATAGAATTTATTCTTCATAACTTCCTTGCATTTATGAATGCATCCCTGTTTACTTTTTCACATTTACCTAATCATATTAAGAAATTATTGTAAGGCCATATTATTGACACGTTAGATGATTAACAAGAATTAATATATGTGCAAGTTTTTATTATCACATTTGCATGATTAAACCATGGATTGAAGTGTTGGAATGTGAACCGCCTCATGCCACATTTGGAGTGTGAATGGTGTTCGTTTTTTATGGAGTGTGGGAGTCTGAAGCGCTTGATGCCGTAAATAAAATAATGGTGTTTCTTTTCATATTATGACCATCTCAAATGCCAAGAAAAAACTATGCATTATTATGACATGATAATTTCGGGGACGCCCAGGAAAAAACTCACTTTGTCCAAGGATCAATCGAGCCTCTTGGAAGAGAGATTCAGAGAGCACTCTGCTCTCGGCCCAATACTAATCCATTCTCTCTGTTCACAATTTCTAGTTTATTGCTTCATCAGGTCTGCTAATTATTTCGCCATGGTTTAGTGTTATTATAATAGCTTAATTAGTTTATCGTTTTCATGCAAGTTAAATATGCAACTGTGTCAGGTAGAAGTGTGGATTCATAACCGGAGAAAACACTTAGACGTGTGGCACTTCACTTGGAATAAGAAAAACCTAGGCGATTGTAGGCTATTTTAATCTTGTCTCCCCACCTTGAAAGAACATTCTCTAATTTTCACCTGAATTATTTATAGTTACCTGCATGCGTCAAGTGTTGAATTGGTAGGTCTTTGGTGGGTTATAATCGCAGGCATTACACTGTTTTTCTTCCAGGCCCCAGTCATTACAGTGTTATTTTAATATATTATGGGATGTTATCGAGCCTAGATAGTTAACAAATTGCTTCTTCCTGATGTCATAATTAAGGTTAAATTGCATAAGAGAAGTAGAGCCCTCCCTTTTTTTCTTGCAATCCATAGTCATGGGTAATTATTATTTCAGTCCTGCGTAATATTATTTCCATGAAAGGCATTATCTATAGGTCGAATGAGGTAGATGTGTCTAGAAAACCTAGGCAATTGTGTAGACTCCCATGAACTACCTTTCCCAACTTTTTTCTATTGCACTAATTTGTTTGCTACGGTTTCTCAAGACTCGTGTTTATTCGAGATCAATATTTCCTCCCACGAGTTAGTTTTGTTCATATTTGATTGGCCTACCACCTGTTTTACTCAGGTCTCCCGCCTTGAAGGAACTTTCTCTAATTCTCACACACATTATTTGTAGTTATTTGCATGTGTCCAATGTTGTATTCCCTAATCTTTCCTAGTTTATAATCGGGGGCATTACAATGTTTTTCTTCCCGCCCCTTATCATTACATTGTTACTCTAATATGTTATGGTTGTCTTCTAATATGTTCTGCTATTTTTTTTTCCTAGCACAACTACATAATTGGTGGTTGATGAAATCCAATAGATATATTTAATTTGCAAATCCTAATTTTAGCATAAACTCTAATTAGGGTTTGTAAATGAAATAAATCTATCCACGTTTATCAACCACAATTATGTGGATGTGCTAGTTTGTAACTCACACGTTAAGGCTCAACATCTCTCCCATAGTGAACTGTAGAGTAAGTAACTACTCTAAATACAATTAAATTAAAATATTAAAGAAATTTAATAAAATTAGTATTATTAATTAAAAAATTAATATTATAAAATAATTATATTTATTATTATAACAATATTTTTAATAAAAAAATATTTAGAAAAAATATAAAAAACGATTTAAAAATTATTTGACCCACGTATGAAAAAGGCATTCGCCTTGGCGTAGAAGCGAAGTAAAGGTAACATCGACAAAGATATGGTTTTAGTCTTAAACATTAATTCAGATATTATAAAGTTAATGCACGAAACTTTATTCGAATGGGTTTACTTTTGGATTTAATGCGTGAAACTTTATATTTGGTGTCTCAAATTTAAATATAGTTCACTTGTAACGTTAATGTTAATGTGTTATAGGAAAAATATTCTCTTACACCACATAAGTATAAGTATAGAGGACAAATGAGGTCTTGCACCCATTTTATCTTTTGCAGCTAAAAGGTGTGGGAGCAAAAAGTGTATTGATCACATGATCATTTAAAAAAAAATGAGAGGTGTACAATGTTTTAGCTACGAACGTGTAAATGTTTGCCAGCTTTTAATCCAAAGAGAACAGTAACCCATAAAGAAGATTTATATTAAAAAATTTAAAAGTAACTCATAAAGAAAAGAAAAAAAAATGAGAAAGTGCACAAAATAAAATATGTGTAAACATAATTATACATTTTTCATATTGGTGGATTATTTTAGATTTTTAACTTTTATGTGCTGAGGATGAATTCAGAAGTGGGAGGCAGCTTTGAAATTTTTTGTCGATATGCTTTTGTCTTTTATTTATGGGTAGTGGAAGCCAAATAGAGGGAGTCCTTGAACGTGAGAAGAAGGTGGAAATATAAAATTCAAAACGAGGACAAGTCTTTTCAATGAAGATTGAGTGTGGCAATAAAAAGAGGAAAACGCTCTTTATTGCGCATAAAGAAGATGAGTCTTTGATGCGTATGAAAGAACACGATAGGTCTGTTATATCATTTAAATGATATTTTTATTTTTTTATAAAATAAATAATTGTTTAAATTATTTTTTTTATGGAATATATATCGAGTGAAGTCTAATATTCATAGAGGTAGTCAATTTGAGGACTTGATCCCGTGACCTCTTACTTGTGATTTAGCACTTGATCTGTAATTCAATACTCAACCACTTGAGTTACCCTGTCTGGGCTTAATGGTTAAGGACATGTGTTTCTTCCTAAGAGGTCACAAGTTCAAATCTAAAGGGGGGTAGGGTATGTATACCTCCGTAGACTTTACCAGTCAAATAGTTTTGTTTGTGTTAGTTTTACCCAATTGCAAACACCTTTTGAATCAAGAAATAATATGGGCGAGAAGTATAGTCTTCAACCAGAGTTTTGGTGACCATGAGAAGTTAGGGCAGAATGGTCCTCTGGCATATGTTGGTCTTATTTCTAATGCCTCTTGAATGAATTTAGGGATTAGGGAGCTATCCAATCAAATCCCAGGGTTGTTTTATTAGAAGAGAATGAATGATTTTGCCTTGTAGTCAACAATACTCTAGCGGTAGAGTTTGTGTGCCAAGTGTTTGAAGAAAGGTTTACACACAAAGTGTTTGACGTAATTCTTGTACAAGGTAGTGTTAAGTCATTGTGCTCATAACCTCCTTAATATGACGATGTCCGACAAGTGTTCATAGAAGTGTATGCTCACCAAGCATGCTTCCAAATCATGATCAAATCACTCTCAAGGAAAACTTTGATGTTGTGGGTGCACTCCAAAGATTTTGTAATTGATATAAAACTAAAGCTAGATCACATACAATGGATTTCAACATATTTGTAGAGGCTTTTGTTTGTAGGGAAACAAGCGAAGGACCGTCTGTGTTATCCTACTATAACGTATGCAAGGATTCAAAACTCTTTTTGGTTTTATGCATACATGGATGCGTGGTGGGAAAAGGCACGTCTTCATTCTTCAAACCTTCTTTAAGGATGTGGTTAGAAACAAATGACCCATTCTATATACTTTGATTTGTTCAATGCCTAGTGCATATATTGTGGAGAAATTAAAAGAGGTGTTGTTGTTGGAAATCTCAACACCGGAGATCACAAAAATCCACTCAATATTTAGATAAGAAGTGGTCATGTGTAGATTTAAATTGGGTATGGGTGTCCTTCTTCATATTTTTACAAGTGGATTCACTCAACTTGGACAAATAATTTAAGACATCTCTTTGTTGCAAGGGTTTTTCTATTGTTCTATTTTATAATCATGTTGATTATCATAAAGTATTTGAGGAGGGGCTTTGGGTTTAGGGAAGAGCTATTCATTTTATTGCTCCATGGTTTCCAGAATTTGACCGTAACACCTTGTTAATCACAAGAATGCTAGTTTGGGTCCGCCCCCCAAATTTGCCATTACATTTATGGCATTTATCAATTCTTGAGAATATTGAGAATACTTTGGGCAGCTATATAAAAATAAATATTAAGAGAGTTGTTGCAAGTTTGTGCACATATGCTCATTATTGTGTTGAGATAAACCTAAATAAAGGTCTTCCAAACAAAATGATCCTCAAACGAAAAAAATATATATAGATGGACAAATATAGGTCTTAAAAACATTCTGGTTTCAAATTTGTCAACAAATAGGACAACTATGTGATACTTGTCCCAATTCATGAGTTCATCCCCCAATGAAAAAAGGGCCCAAGACAAAGCCAAAAAGATGGCAATTTCCTCAACAATCAATGTTTGTTGAGTAAGGTGATCAAGAGGAAGAATTACAACAAACATTGTATTCAAGTAAGGTCAATACTACTTGTCCAAAAATGTCAAATGAGGAAAAAATCTCTCCCATGGAGACTAGAGTGGAAGCCCAACATACAAATATTTATCCCTCGGGCATTGAAGTAGTTAAGGATGCTACATCAGGAGGAACGAAGACAACTTGTGAATGTGTAAACTCTGATACCGATAAGAAGCAGTTAACTTTGATGAATTGTGGAAATTCAACTTCTAAATTATAGATTGTCCATGGGAAACCACCTTAAAGGGGTGGATTGAGGTCAAGAAGAAGAAAGAGAAATAATGTAAGATCCATGATTTCTTACATTCTTAGGTTTTCCATCAAGCTTTCTCGTTGTTTATGTTTTGTTTTAAACTAATTAATGTTTTTTACAACTAATCTTTCGTTATCTTATCAATTGTAAAGAATAACATGTTTTCAAACCTTGTGAAGTACTCTTGTAGCGTCTGCGAAATATAATCTCTTTTCCTTATTATAAATAAAAAATTACAATTATATATTTTTTATTTTTTCAATTTTTAAACAATTATACAACACTATATATTTTTAAACAAGTATACAACACAATATATTTGAGAAAGCTCAAAATGAATATTAAATTGCAAATCGTGGCCATATAATGGCTAACGTTTACAAGTATTTAATAGCTTGATGAACTAGACGTGATGTTGAGTGTAATTGTATTTGACATGTTGCTATGCATTAAAAATTTAGAATGACTACTAAGTAATTAAATCTCTTATAAATGTAAGATTTTAAATTGGCCTATTACTAAGGTATGAGCTGCGGCAATAAATCTTTATGGACTTAAAAAGTATCACTTGAAAGGTATCGAGGCACACGTTAGATTCAGATGATACTCCTTATTGGCCAGTGATTGTGCTTCAGGTCTCGTCCCCTATCCATGACTCAACTCTTTCGCTCTTGACTAAAGCAATGTTAATAGAGAGGACATGGTTCCCAATGGCTTAGCCCATAACCATGGGCACCATGGAGTTCCTAATGGCTTCGAGAACAACCCTACGAAGCAAGTATCTTCTTCTTTGGGTTGGTATCATGGTCTTCGTAGCAGCGTTGATGTTCAATTTTTCGTGTCCGTTGTAGTGGTAAATTTCTTATCTATTATTACTATTTAAAATTTATTAGAGTTGTTGTTTCATTATTAATAACATAAGTCTTGGTTATCAAGTGCAAGTTTCATAGGTAATGATTGATGCTATGTAATTCATTTCGTTAGTTTTAATCTCACTTCCTCACCCTAAGCATCACCGAAATCAATGAGTGCTAAGTGGACTATTCAAAATTATGAGAAATTGGTCAGTTGCGACTAATACTCATAGATATGGGTCATAGATTAATGACTTACTCTATGCAGATAATCCTGAAAATGATATCTCATATGTTGGACTATGGAAGCCCCTTGATGCTTAAACATAATTCAATCTCAATTTGTATCCCATGGAACTATTGAAAATGACAATGTCGCATGCATCTCTCAAGTTCATGCTCGACAAGCTACGTTAATTCTACCAAGTGTTTAAGTTCAATGGTAGAAACAATGCACTCAAGAAGGATAGATGCATATCTACACACACACACACACTTTGAGGGTTCAGGGAGGAACACAAAGGTAAAAAACATTGAAGACAATTGGTTTAGGGTTTCTCCACCTCAAGAATCCATCGAGCTCTCAAGGAATAAGGTGTGTAGAACTCTTGGTCTCACAAACCTTGAGGTTATTCCCTCTAGAAGTGGCATAAAAGAAGATGAGATAATGCATAGTGAAAATACAAAGGTTATTCCCTCTAGAGGTGGCATAAAAGAAGATGAGATAGTGCATGGTGAAAATACAAAGGTTATTACTAAGTCAATGACAATTGGATTTTCACTTCACATGGCCACCTTTGGGCCTTCCCAAATCTCATAGTAAAAGGAACAATAAATCCTAGAAGCCAAACATAAGTGCAACAATCCATCAACAATTGTCTTAGATAGAAGTTAGAACATGAGAATGTTGGAATTAGTAAGGGGAGTAATGAGGCTAGAGAGGTTGGTTCACATTTTCTATCCCATTGTAGTAAGAGTGCATTCTTCTTATTCTCCAAGTTGGAAGACATTATACACAGACATCTCGAGCACTATGGACATTCTTTTGAAGTCACCCTGGAGCAAAAGAAGGTTAGCACCAAGACTCCAAACCGTTAGACACAACTAATCTTAGTCTTGAGGTGAGTTCTAAACTTTCCTTTAAATATCTTTGCAACAATTCTTGGTGTATCAAGAT
>ML820417.1:80372-127849 GCA_009831015.1 Picea engelmannii | reverse complement strand
TCCCAGGGCGTTTTAGGAATTGACCAACGTCCAATCTCACTTTGGAGCTCCTGAGAATTTGTTCTTATCTTAGCAATGCTTATTTTTTCTTTACACTTGTCAAAACAGAGAGATAATTTTGATATTCTAGATTAGGGTTGATTACCTCCTTATAATACCTTAATTTTGTTTTTTCCTCTAACTCTTTATCACACCACATTTTCTCCTTAAATTTTGATTCAATGATATTTGTAATAGTATCATTATTCTACAAAATGGTATCTTCCATGATTCCCCAATGTCTTAGCCAATACTGGACATCTTTATGCCAACCCCGCTTGAGTCGAAAGTGGTTACTAATGGAATTGGAAGCAATTTTAGGAAGCCTCTTGTATTCCATATTGTTTAACTTGTTCTTATACAATTGGTATCTATACATAGCCGTGCTCTCAATGGAGGAAAGACTTGTCTCTAAGAGGAGGATGGGACAGGGCGTATTTCCTTTAATTTTGAGATTATATTACATCCCCAGACTTCACATCTGTATAGAATAACAGGTGTAACAAGAGTCTCAAAGAGGAGCTTCTTCTTATCCCAAATCCAAAGATAAATTGAATTACAATTGTTTTCAAGCCCATAATAAGCTTTCCATCCCCCAATAATCCTTTTTCTCAATGTTATAATTCCAATTGAGCTTGTGGTGAATATCAATTCCAAGATATTTGTATGTAGTCACTTCCTCCAAGTTGTTGTTGTCATTACGAAGGTATCGTAAGTGGTCTTATTGGATTTAATGATCATGACCTTAGTATTGTTAGTGTAAAATTTAAAAATATGATAATATTGTAATAATAATAATAATTTATTTTTAAGGTTATAATTGAGTTAGAACCAATTAGTGTATATGATTTCTTTGTTTGTGAGACACCAATTAATGTATAAACCCCTCTTCTTTGTGGGAAAAGAGACTCTTTTTGGCACAACTATTTGACTACTAAAGTTTACGAAAGTGTACATACCCTTACCCCTAAGTCAATTTAAACCTCTAACCTTTATATATATATATAAATGAAATTAAATATTTAATTATAAAAAAACATAATTAATTAATGTTAATGATGATAAAAGACCATTAAAACCAAAATTAATTTATCAAACCTTAAAAAATCCAATAAATCACAAATAAATAAAACTCATCAAATAAAAAATAAAATAAAATGTAATCCCTAATCATTCATATAACTTTAACTCACTATATTTTACTCCTTCCCAATTGGAATAATAACTTATAATTCCCAAATTGTTTATCTAGTGTGTGATGTGTGATGAAGATAGTGTTGGATTGGTGAAAATAAACAATATAAGATATTAAGAAAATATTTTAAATATCTTTTATTTTTACTTCATAAATCTATTAAGAATTTTTTTTTAATACTTTTTAATATTGTATGATGGAGATACTGTTGGATTGGAGAAAAGAAGCTTAAGAACATATATTATTTTATTATTATTATTTTTACTTTTCATTACACTTAAAGTTAATAAAGTTTTGGTTTAATAGTTTTTTATTTTTATTTTTTCAAATATATGTTTTGTTTTTCATAAATTATTTCATTCATTTTAAATAAATAAAACCATCATAGATTTATGTTAAATTAGATTTATAAGTATCCAAGGGATGCAATTTCTTAAGTTGTAATTATTATTATTATTATTATTATTATTATTGTTTTTTTTTTTAATTAAGTTGATTTTGTTATTATAATTATAATTATAATTAAGTGGACTTACACCGATTGACAATGGATACAATTAATGATCTTTTAATCTAAAAACCTAATTTGATGGCTAGCAATAAAAGATGCTAGTATATTTTTCGTCGTCCTCCCAAATTAATGAATAGAATTTATTCTTCATAACTTCCTTGCATTTATGAATGCATCCCTGTTTACTTTTTCACATTTACCTAATCATATTAAGAAATTATTGTAAGGCCATATTATTGACACGTTAGATGATTAACAAGAATTAATATATGTGCAAGTTTTTATTATCACATTTGCATGATTAAACCATGGATTGAAGTGTTGGAATGTGAACCGCCTCATGCCACATTTGGAGTGTGAATGGTGTTCGTTTTTTATGGAGTGTGGGAGTCTGAAGCGCTTGATGCCGTAAATAAAATAATGGTGTTTCTTTTCATATTATGACCATCTCAAATGCCAAGAAAAAACTATGCATTATTATGACATGATAATTTCGGGGACGCCCAGGAAAAAACTCACTTTGTCCAAGGATCAATCGAGCCTCTTGGAAGAGAGATTCAGAGAGCACTCTGCTCTCGGCCCAATACTAATCCATTCTCTCTGTTCACAATTTCTAGTTTATTGCTTCATCAGGTCTGCTAATTATTTCGCCATGGTTTAGTGTTATTATAATAGCTTAATTAGTTTATCGTTTTCATGCAAGTTAAATATGCAACTGTGTCAGGTAGAAGTGTGGATTCATAACCGGAGAAAACACTTAGACGTGTGGCACTTCACTTGGAATAAGAAAAACCTAGGCGATTGTAGGCTATTTTAATCTTGTCTCCCCACCTTGAAAGAACATTCTCTAATTTTCACCTGAATTATTTATAGTTACCTGCATGCGTCAAGTGTTGAATTGGTAGGTCTTTGGTGGGTTATAATCGCAGGCATTACACTGTTTTTCTTCCAGGCCCCAGTCATTACAGTGTTATTTTAATATATTATGGGATGTTATCGAGCCTAGATAGTTAACAAATTGCTTCTTCCTGATGTCATAATTAAGGTTAAATTGCATAAGAGAAGTAGAGCCCTCCCTTTTTTTCTTGCAATCCATAGTCATGGGTAATTATTATTTCAGTCCTGCGTAATATTATTTCCATGAAAGGCATTATCTATAGGTCGAATGAGGTAGATGTGTCTAGAAAACCTAGGCAATTGTGTAGACTCCCATGAACTACCTTTCCCAACTTTTTTCTATTGCACTAATTTGTTTGCTACGGTTTCTCAAGACTCGTGTTTATTCGAGATCAATATTTCCTCCCACGAGTTAGTTTTGTTCATATTTGATTGGCCTACCACCTGTTTTACTCAGGTCTCCCGCCTTGAAGGAACTTTCTCTAATTCTCACACACATTATTTGTAGTTATTTGCATGTGTCCAATGTTGTATTCCCTAATCTTTCCTAGTTTATAATCGGGGGCATTACAATGTTTTTCTTCCCGCCCCTTATCATTACATTGTTACTCTAATATGTTATGGTTGTCTTCTAATATGTTCTGCTATTTTTTTTTCCTAGCACAACTACATAATTGGTGGTTGATGAAATCCAATAGATATATTTAATTTGCAAATCCTAATTTTAGCATAAACTCTAATTAGGGTTTGTAAATGAAATAAATCTATCCACGTTTATCAACCACAATTATGTGGATGTGCTAGTTTGTAACTCACACGTTAAGGCTCAACATCTCTCCCATAGTGAACTGTAGAGTAAGTAACTACTCTAAATACAATTAAATTAAAATATTAAAGAAATTTAATAAAATTAGTATTATTAATTAAAAAATTAATATTATAAAATAATTATATTTATTATTATAACAATATTTTTAATAAAAAAATATTTAGAAAAAATATAAAAAACGATTTAAAAATTATTTGACCCACGTATGAAAAAGGCATTCGCCTTGGCGTAGAAGCGAAGTAAAGGTAACATCGACAAAGATATGGTTTTAGTCTTAAACATTAATTCAGATATTATAAAGTTAATGCACGAAACTTTATTCGAATGGGTTTACTTTTGGATTTAATGCGTGAAACTTTATATTTGGTGTCTCAAATTTAAATATAGTTCACTTGTAACGTTAATGTTAATGTGTTATAGGAAAAATATTCTCTTACACCACATAAGTATAAGTATAGAGGACAAATGAGGTCTTGCACCCATTTTATCTTTTGCAGCTAAAAGGTGTGGGAGCAAAAAGTGTATTGATCACATGATCATTTAAAAAAAAATGAGAGGTGTACAATGTTTTAGCTACGAACGTGTAAATGTTTGCCAGCTTTTAATCCAAAGAGAACAGTAACCCATAAAGAAGATTTATATTAAAAAATTTAAAAGTAACTCATAAAGAAAAGAAAAAAAAATGAGAAAGTGCACAAAATAAAATATGTGTAAACATAATTATACATTTTTCATATTGGTGGATTATTTTAGATTTTTAACTTTTATGTGCTGAGGATGAATTCAGAAGTGGGAGGCAGCTTTGAAATTTTTTGTCGATATGCTTTTGTCTTTTATTTATGGGTAGTGGAAGCCAAATAGAGGGAGTCCTTGAACGTGAGAAGAAGGTGGAAATATAAAATTCAAAACGAGGACAAGTCTTTTCAATGAAGATTGAGTGTGGCAATAAAAAGAGGAAAACGCTCTTTATTGCGCATAAAGAAGATGAGTCTTTGATGCGTATGAAAGAACACGATAGGTCTGTTATATCATTTAAATGATATTTTTATTTTTTTATAAAATAAATAATTGTTTAAATTATTTTTTTTATGGAATATATATCGAGTGAAGTCTAATATTCATAGAGGTAGTCAATTTGAGGACTTGATCCCGTGACCTCTTACTTGTGATTTAGCACTTGATCTGTAATTCAATACTCAACCACTTGAGTTACCCTGTCTGGGCTTAATGGTTAAGGACATGTGTTTCTTCCTAAGAGGTCACAAGTTCAAATCTAAAGGGGGGTAGGGTATGTATACCTCCGTAGACTTTACCAGTCAAATAGTTTTGTTTGTGTTAGTTTTACCCAATTGCAAACACCTTTTGAATCAAGAAATAATATGGGCGAGAAGTATAGTCTTCAACCAGAGTTTTGGTGACCATGAGAAGTTAGGGCAGAATGGTCCTCTGGCATATGTTGGTCTTATTTCTAATGCCTCTTGAATGAATTTAGGGATTAGGGAGCTATCCAATCAAATCCCAGGGTTGTTTTATTAGAAGAGAATGAATGATTTTGCCTTGTAGTCAACAATACTCTAGCGGTAGAGTTTGTGTGCCAAGTGTTTGAAGAAAGGTTTACACACAAAGTGTTTGACGTAATTCTTGTACAAGGTAGTGTTAAGTCATTGTGCTCATAACCTCCTTAATATGACGATGTCCGACAAGTGTTCATAGAAGTGTATGCTCACCAAGCATGCTTCCAAATCATGATCAAATCACTCTCAAGGAAAACTTTGATGTTGTGGGTGCACTCCAAAGATTTTGTAATTGATATAAAACTAAAGCTAGATCACATACAATGGATTTCAACATATTTGTAGAGGCTTTTGTTTGTAGGGAAACAAGCGAAGGACCGTCTGTGTTATCCTACTATAACGTATGCAAGGATTCAAAACTCTTTTTGGTTTTATGCATACATGGATGCGTGGTGGGAAAAGGCACGTCTTCATTCTTCAAACCTTCTTTAAGGATGTGGTTAGAAACAAATGACCCATTCTATATACTTTGATTTGTTCAATGCCTAGTGCATATATTGTGGAGAAATTAAAAGAGGTGTTGTTGTTGGAAATCTCAACACCGGAGATCACAAAAATCCACTCAATATTTAGATAAGAAGTGGTCATGTGTAGATTTAAATTGGGTATGGGTGTCCTTCTTCATATTTTTACAAGTGGATTCACTCAACTTGGACAAATAATTTAAGACATCTCTTTGTTGCAAGGGTTTTTCTATTGTTCTATTTTATAATCATGTTGATTATCATAAAGTATTTGAGGAGGGGCTTTGGGTTTAGGGAAGAGCTATTCATTTTATTGCTCCATGGTTTCCAGAATTTGACCGTAACACCTTGTTAATCACAAGAATGCTAGTTTGGGTCCGCCCCCCAAATTTGCCATTACATTTATGGCATTTATCAATTCTTGAGAATATTGAGAATACTTTGGGCAGCTATATAAAAATAAATATTAAGAGAGTTGTTGCAAGTTTGTGCACATATGCTCATTATTGTGTTGAGATAAACCTAAATAAAGGTCTTCCAAACAAAATGATCCTCAAACGAAAAAAATATATATAGATGGACAAATATAGGTCTTAAAAACATTCTGGTTTCAAATTTGTCAACAAATAGGACAACTATGTGATACTTGTCCCAATTCATGAGTTCATCCCCCAATGAAAAAAGGGCCCAAGACAAAGCCAAAAAGATGGCAATTTCCTCAACAATCAATGTTTGTTGAGTAAGGTGATCAAGAGGAAGAATTACAACAAACATTGTATTCAAGTAAGGTCAATACTACTTGTCCAAAAATGTCAAATGAGGAAAAAATCTCTCCCATGGAGACTAGAGTGGAAGCCCAACATACAAATATTTATCCCTCGGGCATTGAAGTAGTTAAGGATGCTACATCAGGAGGAACGAAGACAACTTGTGAATGTGTAAACTCTGATACCGATAAGAAGCAGTTAACTTTGATGAATTGTGGAAATTCAACTTCTAAATTATAGATTGTCCATGGGAAACCACCTTAAAGGGGTGGATTGAGGTCAAGAAGAAGAAAGAGAAATAATGTAAGATCCATGATTTCTTACATTCTTAGGTTTTCCATCAAGCTTTCTCGTTGTTTATGTTTTGTTTTAAACTAATTAATGTTTTTTACAACTAATCTTTCGTTATCTTATCAATTGTAAAGAATAACATGTTTTCAAACCTTGTGAAGTACTCTTGTAGCGTCTGCGAAATATAATCTCTTTTCCTTATTATAAATAAAAAATTACAATTATATATTTTTTATTTTTTCAATTTTTAAACAATTATACAACACTATATATTTTTAAACAAGTATACAACACAATATATTTGAGAAAGCTCAAAATGAATATTAAATTGCAAATCGTGGCCATATAATGGCTAACGTTTACAAGTATTTAATAGCTTGATGAACTAGACGTGATGTTGAGTGTAATTGTATTTGACATGTTGCTATGCATTAAAAATTTAGAATGACTACTAAGTAATTAAATCTCTTATAAATGTAAGATTTTAAATTGGCCTATTACTAAGGTATGAGCTGCGGCAATAAATCTTTATGGACTTAAAAAGTATCACTTGAAAGGTATCGAGGCACACGTTAGATTCAGATGATACTCCTTATTGGCCAGTGATTGTGCTTCAGGTCTCGTCCCCTATCCATGACTCAACTCTTTCGCTCTTGACTAAAGCAATGTTAATAGAGAGGACATGGTTCCCAATGGCTTAGCCCATAACCATGGGCACCATGGAGTTCCTAATGGCTTCGAGAACAACCCTACGAAGCAAGTATCTTCTTCTTTGGGTTGGTATCATGGTCTTCGTAGCAGCGTTGATGTTCAATTTTTCGTGTCCGTTGTAGTGGTAAATTTCTTATCTATTATTACTATTTAAAATTTATTAGAGTTGTTGTTTCATTATTAATAACATAAGTCTTGGTTATCAAGTGCAAGTTTCATAGGTAATGATTGATGCTATGTAATTCATTTCGTTAGTTTTAATCTCACTTCCTCACCCTAAGCATCACCGAAATCAATGAGTGCTAAGTGGACTATTCAAAATTATGAGAAATTGGTCAGTTGCGACTAATACTCATAGATATGGGTCATAGATTAATGACTTACTCTATGCAGATAATCCTGAAAATGATATCTCATATGTTGGACTATGGAAGCCCCTTGATGCTTAAACATAATTCAATCTCAATTTGTATCCCATGGAACTATTGAAAATGACAATGTCGCATGCATCTCTCAAGTTCATGCTCGACAAGCTACGTTAATTCTACCAAGTGTTTAAGTTCAATGGTAGAAACAATGCACTCAAGAAGGATAGATGCATATCTACACACACACACACACTTTGAGGGTTCAGGGAGGAACACAAAGGTAAAAAACATTGAAGACAATTGGTTTAGGGTTTCTCCACCTCAAGAATCCATCGAGCTCTCAAGGAATAAGGTGTGTAGAACTCTTGGTCTCACAAACCTTGAGGTTATTCCCTCTAGAAGTGGCATAAAAGAAGATGAGATAATGCATAGTGAAAATACAAAGGTTATTCCCTCTAGAGGTGGCATAAAAGAAGATGAGATAGTGCATGGTGAAAATACAAAGGTTATTACTAAGTCAATGACAATTGGATTTTCACTTCACATGGCCACCTTTGGGCCTTCCCAAATCTCATAGTAAAAGGAACAATAAATCCTAGAAGCCAAACATAAGTGCAACAATCCATCAACAATTGTCTTAGATAGAAGTTAGAACATGAGAATGTTGGAATTAGTAAGGGGAGTAATGAGGCTAGAGAGGTTGGTTCACATTTTCTATCCCATTGTAGTAAGAGTGCATTCTTCTTATTCTCCAAGTTGGAAGACATTATACACAGACATCTCGAGCACTATGGACATTCTTTTGAAGTCACCCTGGAGCAAAAGAAGGTTAGCACCAAGACTCCAAACCGTTAGACACAACTAATCTTAGTCTTGAGGTGAGTTCTAAACTTTCCTTTAAATATCTTTGCAACAATTCTTGGTGTATCAAGATGAAGGAGGTTAGGATGTGGGTGGAGGTGGACTTGGTCCTAGTAGCTAACACCATTTTGGAGTATTCATAAAAAGATTTGATAGGCCACTTCCATGCAAAGTGATATATTAAAAGGTCCCCCAAATAGTGGATGGAGCCTTATTGGGTTCATTTCTTGGATTTTTACCTTGTCCTTACCAAAGGGTGTACAATACTTTTCCTATTTAAAAATGAGAATGATAGGTTGAACATTACAAATGGTGGACCTTGGTTCTCGGGTAACTCTGCCTTGACACTGTTTAAAATCATGTTTTCTATGTTTCAACTCGCTTAAGGAAAAGTCACCTTTCATACCTATGGAAAACTAGAAGGAGGATATCATCAGGGTTATAAGAGATAAGCTATTAAAAATAAAATAAAAAATAAATAGATTTGATAGCCTTGAATTCCTCCTACTGAGCAGTGGGAAAAATATGCAATGATCCAAAATGGATATACATAAGTACTATATGAATTTATTGATGCTCTAGAGTAGGGAGATTAGGATCCCAACATCTCAAATATGGTCTTGATTTCATTAGATTTCAAGACATCAACTTTCAACGCATTTTTGAGTCCCTAAATAGTGAGTTTTGTCCTACAATATCTTAGGATTGTCATAGGCTTGCCTAATCTTTGATAGAATTTGTTCTTCTCATTGAGATATTTCCAACAAGATATCGAACACCTAAAACAAAGTTTGTATGAGCAATTTTAGGCCCTGTCAAGGTAATGGTCCAAATATTCCCTACATGTCCAAGTGGCAACCATGTTAGCTCACCATAATTGAATATGGGGAGTTACTAACATGTATGAATTCAACAGAGATTCTAGAACATCATGGAGGTTCTAAGAGGGTTTTGAAACCCTAAACCTAACCAAACCCTGATTCTAGCTATGAAAAACTTAGTACAAGGAGTGAGGAGGGTTAACTTTTTCATTAGTCATTGGATGTTCCAGAGTACGAGCAGGAGTGTGGAGGTGATGCTAAGATAGCAGAGAAACACAATCATATTGTAGATGACTATAGAAGACCATCGTGTCTCATAGCTTCACATTAAGCTTAAAAATATTCGTAATCTATATTGCAATTTTCATATTACACGAAGATGGAAGGCACAATCCTTCATTGAATGTTGGTGATCCAGATTATTTTGAGAACGACACAAAGACAAAAATATAACCGATATATAACAAGGAAATAAACAGAGATAATGTGGAGAACATTGAAATATAGTGAAACCAAAATTCTATTAATGGACACGAGAGATAAAAACATTGTAGAACAAAAATTGGCAGAACGGGGTAGCTTATCTCTGAAAAGAAAGAGATGTTGGCTACGCTTCAGTTACAACAAGATTTACATCACACTCCATTGCATGCTTAAAGGGCCTCCTTCACCTCAATTATATATGAGAGAGTGAGAGGAGAACAATTCCCATGATGCATGTGGGATAAATTTGACTAAGTTTATAAAATGCCATAGGCATGTAAAACACTAGGACTTCCCGGGCGATCACCCATCCCAATACTACTCTAGCCTGAGCATGCTTAACTGCGGAGTTCTAATGGGATTTGGTGCATTAACACTATGTTGTAGGTATGTACACAAGACCACTAGGAAATCATTACATGATGTCTGTAATTAATAAATGAAGATGAAATTACATTCCATTCCCCATCAAAAGGGTGAATATCATGGTTTATCAAAACCACAGGCTCAAAATGGTGATTCAGTGGAAAAGGTGGATGGCCACCAAGATCCATCTGGATCATTCCTCCCCCCTTAGGAAGAAATGGTCTCCATTGCGTCAAGTTCTCATGGGAGATGGGGAGACTTTTACTAAATCTGAAGCTTGGTGCGTTGTTTTCCTTGTTGAAGAAGTTGCCCTTCTTAGCTTGTTGAAGGTTGTCATGAACCTGTTGCTGGAGGGGTTGGATCTGTTCAACCAATATAGTTGCATGATCTACCTGAGTGTGGGAGGAATTTGTAGGTGAAGATGCAACATGAAGAGTATGAAGGGTTATGTTATAACCTTTCTTGACTGGGTAGTGTGGAGGCACCCCTGTAAGTGCAATAAGAATATCTTGGTACTCTTCTACAATCTTGTCGATATGCTTCTGCTAGATAGAAATTTCTTGGGCTGAGGCTGCGGTGGTTGCAGTGTCCTTCTGTTCACCTTCTGATTGGATTTTGAAGAGGTTAAACTTTGCATTATGATAAATTACTTTGTGGCATTGTTTTGGTGGGACAATAGTTGGGACTACCTCTGGTATCCTGTATAGCTGACCCCCCAGAGTAACAATGACGCTACAGGGTCGAGACTCATAAACAATATGATGCCTCCACATATATGGCTGGCCTAATAGAACATCACAGACTTCCAGTGGGGAAACATCACACAATACCTCATCCTCGAAGGGCTTGATGTCGTAGGATAGGTGACATTGCTGGCTGACACGAAGATCTTGACCCTGGCAAAGCCACCCGATGTTGTATGGTTGCGGGTGCGGTGTTGTTGGCAAATCAAAATGCTTGACAACCTCTGCTGAGATGATATTCTTTTGGCTTCCGCTATCAACAATAAAATGCAGTGGGGTCCTCTTCATCCACATCTGTGAATGGAAGAGTCGCTCCCCCTCCTCAGGATCCTCTTCTGGTTGGATTGTTGTAGTTGCGACAATAGCAGTGGGTTCTACATTAATGATCTATCTCCTTTTATTATTTTCTAAATCAGGATCCAAGTCGGGGTTCGACTATTTGTCTTTGAGCTCGACCACCAATGACTATATTGAGTGACATTCATCATTGTTGTGCCAAGGGTTGTTGTGGAACTCACACCACTTTCCAGTGTCTTTCTTAGACTTCTCCTTACCCTTATTTGCCTGCATCTAGGACTAGCTCTCTTAAGGTTGGCCTTCCTTGCTCTGTCCTTCATTATGTGAGTTAGATTTTCCTTTGTCATGCTTCTCCTACTTACTCTACTACTTGAATTTATGCTCAATTTTGACTGCATATCGATAAGAAGCTCCCAATGAGGAGATGTCTAAGAAATCATCTCTGTTTGGATGTACCTGTGCAGACCACTGCGGTACTTCAAAACCTGGTGTCACTCAGAGTCTTTGATACTCGACTTTGAGCACAAGGTATGAAATATGTTGGTGTACTCCGACATCGTCTGGTCTCTTTTCTGACATAGAGTTGTCCATCTCATGTATTGGTCATCATAGTTTCCGACATGATATAACTCCTCCTTTAGGGCATCTACAAAGGTCGCCCAAGTGGGTTCTCTCCCAAATAGTGTAGATTCATCCACGGTGTACCTCTCCCAGTAACCTTCCCACCAAGCTCTGACATGGGGAAGAGATTTAAGGAGCGCGAAGGTGATATTTTCACTATCGATTTTTTTTTGGACAGAATAATAACCTTCTAGCAGATTCAACCATTTTTCTAGAGCATTTGCATCTATCTCGCCTTCAAATAAGGGGATATCAAAATTGACATGTACCTTGAAGGGTGTTGCACTTGCGAAATGGATTCTTGTCGAAGATGCCTCAATCGTCGCCATCGATAGTCTTCGAAGGATATGAGGAAAGTTTTCCATCATCTCGTTCCTTTGTCACATGAGGGATTCCTAGAGCAACGTCTTGAAATGATATTATGCTTTGTCATCTCTCTTTTCTTCTGCCATGGGAGGTCGCTTGGGCTGGCGAGAGCAGTTGTCCTTAAACGAAATTAGCTTGAGACCCAACTCTCTATACCCTGACTTCATTGGGGACCTGCTCTAAGAAATGAAAAGGAGCAGCCTGCTCTGATACCACTGATCCAAATTATTTTGAGAACGACATGAAGACAAAAATATAAATGATATATAACAAGGAAATAAACATAAATAATGCGGAGAACACATAAAGATAGTGAAACCAAACTTTTATTAATGGACAAGAGAGATAAAAAAATTGTATAACAAAAAATGGCAGAATGGGGTAGCTTATCTCTAAAAGGAAAGAGATGTTGGCTAAGGTTTATTCACAACAAGCTTTACATCACACTCCATTGCATGCTTAAAGGGCATCCTTCACCTCAATTATATATGAGAGAGTGAGAAGAGAACAATTCCCATGATGCATGTGGGATAGATTGGACTAAGTTTATAAAATGTCATAGGCATGTAAAACACTAGGACTTCCTGGGCGATCACCCATCCCAGTACTACTCTAGCCCGAGCGCGCTTAACTGCAGAGTTCTAATGGGATCCTCTGCATTAATGCTATGTTATAGGCATGTTGTACATAAGACCACTAGGAAATCATTACATGATGTATGTAATTAACAAATGAAGATGAAATTACATTCCATTCCCCATCAAAAGGGTGAACATCATGGTTTATCAAAACCACGGACTCAAAATAGTGATTCAGTGGAAAAGGTGGATGGCCACCGAGATCCATCTGGATCAGTTGGTTTTCTAGTATGATTTCCAAGGTAAATATTTGTGTTCCATTGTTTGTGTCTTCACTATTGTAGTCCATTTAATATGTCTCAGTAGTTAAACAATCTAACTAGTGTGTATTTATTTATGCTAAAGTGTTGAAACTACAAAAAGATAGTCACATAGTTGAGCATAGACTCACCGTATTCATTTTAAGTTTTGATCTGTTTTAGTGATCCAAACATTGGAATATCTAAGGTAGTTTAGAGAACATGCATGTAAATGAACCTTATTTAAGGGGCTCTTATAGGGCATTATCTTGGCAATGACAAATTTAGAAATCTAGAAAATATTATATTATCAAAATATCCCCTTCAATTGTTTCTATTACAGATCCTACATGCAACTTAAAGTCTCTTGTTCAAGAAATAATCTAAGTCAAACAAACATGGATATGCCTGTAGCCAATGCTCCCTAAAAGTTTGAAAATATATCGCTAAAGGATTGCAGACGTAATACAAGGGAAGAGGAAACTAATACATTTGAAGTTTTTATCCATCTCACAGGAAACCCTATTTCAGATAGTGAACTCCATGTAACCCAAATGAAGCTAAGTGAATCAATGGAATGACTAAAAGAGATCACCATGAGGTTTAAGGTTCTAAAAGAGAGAAAACATGGTTTATGGATTCCATTGGACACTTGCATTAGAGAATATCCACCTCCTCCTAGTTGGACAAAGCCCTGAGCTCCTCAAAGTATTTGTAATACATATCATCAAGTTTCTACTCTAAAAGAGAAGAGTAACTCAAAGAGATCGACTGATATTCTAACTACATTGCAAAGTAAGTATGTTGGGAGATCAATTTCCAAAGGAGAATCGAGTCAATAGGATACTCCTTTGCGGGGGAGGAACTAGAAATCTCAAAGACGATTCACCAAGAAAAATGTGAGGTTTAACCTAACATTCAATTGATGATTCCTTGGGTTGTTGGAGTATACAAAGCCCCGAGAAGGGGTTAAAAAATATTTTGATATCCTACAACATTATGGGGTTGATAAACCCTTCCAAAAGATGCTCATGTAGGAAATTGATGTCAAACTACAAACCATATCTATTATTGATTTAAGAAACAATGTTGGATGAGGAGTGTTTAAAAAGCATGAAGGATATATTGCCATAGTGGAACTTCTATATTCTTAGTGCAAATGACCACTCTAGAGGACTTTGTATTGGGTGGAACCCTTCCTTTGGTAGTTTGAAAGAGGTAACCACTATGTCCTCTATTTGTTTTTCTATTTCTCTCAGTCGCTAAACAAAATAGTGGGCATAATTAATATCTATGATCCTTCCTTTGGGAATAGATAATTTGGGACACTCTATCTCAAGCAAATCTCTTTACATCAAAAAATGTAATCATTGGTGGAGATTTGAATTACTTGTTGTCTATGTTCAAAATAAGGGCCCTAAATTCAAATTGTAGCAAAAAGTAAAGTTTTTCGGATATTTCAATAATATGGGAAGTTTAATTGATATTGAGCCTATCATGTTGGAGGATACTTGGTCTAACCACATAAAAGGTGTAGGGGAAATATCCATTGAGAAATAAAATACTTACTTTGGATAGACTACAACAGAGGCAATTTGAAGGTCCAAGAATTTGTGTTTTATGTCGGTCACAAGACAAGGCTATTTTTGTCTAGTTGTATGGTCCTTGATAAAAGTTTCCATTACTGGGATAAAGGACTAAGTTTGGAGGAGGCATTATAATAACGACATAAATAATATAGAGACAGAGAAGACATCCTAGCCCTATGTTGATTAATTGGGTTGGTTGTCATTGATGTCAACCCTTGAAGAAAGTCTGGTAGCAAATTCCGATAGCACAAAGGTTTGGGTAATGGACTCAAGTTTGTTTGATGGATAATGGTATGAGTTTTGATATATTTGTAGGCAAGACTATTCTATATGGATAGTACATGTCATGCCATTTCCGGTGGTATGTGGAACGTCACATAAATCCTCACAGTTAGAGAGTTATGGCCATGTGAAATTGGAGAACCCTCATGAGTCATCTAGAAGCCCCAAAAGGTTAAAGTAGTCAAAGTGGTTGCAAAGAAAAAATTATTTAAATAATAAAGTGAAGTGATGAGTGTATTATAAGTCAAAGTGGATGCAAAAAAAATTATTTAAATAATAAAGTTAATGGAGAACTTACTAATTATGGAAAGTGGTTAAGTTAAGTGGACAAGTGGTTAGAAGTGGGTTAGCCCTAACATAATGAAAATGGGCTAAGATGATTAGAAGGTAAAATTATTTAAATAATAAAATTAATGGAGAACTTACTAATTGTGGAAATTGGTTAAGTTAAGTGGACAAGTGGTTAGAAGTGGGTTGTCCCTAAAATAAGGAAAGTGGGTTAAGATGATTAGAAGGTAACCCCTTGAGGAAGCTACATGAAAGTATAAATAAGAGGCAAGGGTCTCTCATTCAAATACACTTGAGCATATTGAATATCTACAAGTGACTGAGGTAACCAAAGGATATCCAAGGCGAATTTCAGAGGGAAGGTGAAGTAAAGAAGTCTGAAATTCAAGGGAGGATAAATTCTTTTGATGATGCTATCTAAGGTATGTTATTTACAGGTCATCTCACCATTTCCGCGATAAATTTTTTTCTAGAATGATTCAGATCACGAAATATGGAGGCAGTTGAGGAAACATATCCAAGTAGCCGTGATACAAATTTCATCTTGTGGGTCGATGTATTTTTGGAGTTACACTTCGTGGAAAATAGGGTTTGTGGCTAGTCCTGAAACTAGTCTAAAACTAGTGTTTCGGGTAAAAACGTCATAAGTTCTTCATAACAAATCAAATTCAGTAAGACCAAATGTATTGGTTATAGTATAGTCTGTAGTATTTTGTGTATCATTTTCAGATCCATACAACAAATATTTCGTGTGGGGCATGCTCTACAAGTTTTCTCTCTAGAATAAGCCAGAATTCAACAAGGTATGTTGTTTTTGCTATAACTCATTTTCTGAGAAGTTCCAAGTAATGAAAACTGGAGGAATTGCACAAAAAACACTGAAGAACATTGTGTACTATTTTCATATCTTTATTCGTTCCAGGTACATAGTTATGATTATTTCAAGTTAGGGTTGTTGACTAATCCAAAATTAGTCATGTGAGACTAAAGTAAAGTTTGATGAAAATGCTAGTCTTTTGTTGTTAAAGTTAAGGAAGGTTTGTAGGTATGTGATCATATACACCGTGTCTATTACAGAGTTACAAATCAGATTTGGATGATGAAATTGATGAGGTCTTTTGGTTGAGGTACATGTTGGATACATGGTTGAGACAATTAGTTGATGAGTTGACACATACATGAGGTGTATAGTTGATGATGTTGGTACATATTGATGAGTCATTGTTTATGTGTATTTGATGCATGATTGGTACATATTTGGTGCATGGTTGATAAACTTGTTGATGGTACATGTTGAGGTACAAGTTGGTGCATGGTTGATGCATTTATTTATGGTACAGGTTGATTACAGGTTGTTTGGTACAGGTTTACATCAATATATCTCACAGTGATAGTGTGACAATGGTTCCACCATTCTACTTATATTTAAGGGGGGTTGGACGGGGCAAGGACAGGTGGTTGTAGCCACCTTCCAGTTGTAGTCGAAGAACATAGGGGTTTGTAGCCTCCTTCTGGTTGTAGCCAGAGAATTGGGGACTTGGAGCTTCTCTCAGGTTGTAGCCTGAGAAACTAGGGGGTTGGAGCCTCCTTCCAGTTGCAGCTGGAAAACAAAGGAAGTTGGTGCTTCCAGTGAACGTAATTCTTAAAGACATATAAGAAAAAGAATTATGTGGTTTTCTCCTGCTTTGGGTTTCCACGTAAATACATTAGTGTACTGCGTATGTGTATGATTTCTTATTTGTTCATTGTTTATTTACTCTACAACTATTGGATGATAATGCTACATTGATATAACACTTGCATTTTATGGTTAAAAAATATTAAATTGCTCTATTATTGATTCACCCCTCTTCTCAGTAATCCAACAATTGGTATCAGAGTAGGTTCCTTCAGAAATCAGTTTAACCACTGAAAGGTAGATCATGGAGAGAAACAACATGTATAAAAAAACAATACCATAGTTTGATGGACAAAAGTATGCATTCTGGAGCAGAAGGATGAAAACATATATATAGACACATGGATTTCAAATTTGGCAATCAGTAGTAGATGGATACAAAGAACCAACAATTCCGCCAACAAGTGGAAAAGCAATGAAACTTAATCAAAATAATTCCAAAGCCACAAATGCACTTCTGAATGGTCTTGGTGAATCAGTATATACCAAAGTTGTACATTGTAAATCCGCTAAAGAGATTTGAGACAAACTTCAAAATATTTATGAAGGAGATTCAAAAGTCAAAGAAACAAAGCTTCAAACTTACAGAGGTCAATTCGAACAACTAAAGATGAAGGAAGATGAGAATATTGCAGATTACTTATTACGAGTCAATGAAAAAGTGAATGCAATCATAAGATTGGGAGATGAAATTGAAGAATCTGTAATTGTTCAAAAGATACCAAAATATCTTCCTATGACATTTGATCCTAAGATATTAGCACTAGAAGAAAGAGTAGATCTAGACTCAATAAGCATGGACGAACTACATGGAATCTTCACAACATATGAAATGAGAACTGAACAGGAAAATCCAGATATAAAATAAGCAACTTTCAAAGCATCCAAAAGGTCAAAGCAAAAGGGAAAGAAAAATAAACATAGTAGTAGCAGTGACTTCTCAGAAGCGATGAATAAGAAGTGACCAACTTTATCAGAAGATTGAACAAGGGAACCAACGACATATATAAAGGTAAGCCTCCATTGATTTGTTTTAATTTTGATGGTATTGGTCATTTTGGTAACAAATGTCTTCATAAAAAAAAAAGAGGAATGATGAAGATTACTCAAATAACACACAAACATATAAAGACAAAAGAACAAAAAAGAAAGCTTTCAAGAAAATCTTATGCACCAAAGAAAACATCTCCTCATCAGATGAAGATGAAGTCAGTGACAATGAGTCAGAAAGAGTTATATTCATGGCAATAGAAGACTCTGATAAAGGAGACACCGAAGAAGAATATGAAGAGGCATAAGTTGACTAGCGAGAAGAAATGCTAAGTGCCATAGAAGTTATAAGAAGAGAAAATAAGAAAAACAATAAGCTACAAACAGAACTAGACAAGAAAGAAGACACTCGGGAACTAGAACAAATGATCATGAAATTGAAGGTTCAAATAGAAGAAGATAAAAGAATTGAAGAAGCACTCAAAGAACAGTTAGAAGAAACATACATGATCATTGGAAATTTGGAAGCAGAGATTGTCACATTGAGAAAGGATCTTCAAAAGAAAAATATGCAGAACAACTCAAAAGTTCTGGATGACATTATCAACAGTCAAAAGCCTTATCATGACAAGTCCATGCTTGGATATAATCAGATAGAAAATGGATCAAGCTCCAAAGCAAAAGAATAAGAAGCATACCCAAAAAGATATGCAGAAACAATCAAAGGGGATAGGAAGATCTACAATGAAGTTTGCAAATAAATTCCTCCATCGAGAAGATTCAAACTTCATAATCAACGACCGACAGAAACAAATAGGCCTTATGAAAAAGAAGGATTCATAAGAGTAACTTCTTTCAAAAGATCTTCAACTCCCAGGTATCAAACTATATTTTTTTGTTTATGTTATTCGTGCAATAATTTTAGACATAAAACTGTAAATTGCAGAGCTAATAGCAGGAACATAAACAACTTTGAAAGTCATACACAAAATGGCTATCCAAGAAGGGCTAGTGAAACACAAAGAAGAAGCTACAACAAGTTTGAATCATTGACCACTAAAGTGGAATGCTACAAGTGCAACAACTTTGGACACATGACCAAATATTGTAGAATGACAATCCCTCCTAGAGAACCACAACAGAACAACAACAGTCACAGACAGGAACCTCAAAAGAGAACATGGATAAGAAAGAAGAATCAATATAGCAATGAAAAATGCACACTCGCTCTACAAGCTAAGCAGAAGAAACGTGGTTGTTATGTTGAGAGTGGCTATTCAAAAGACATGACAGGTGATAACGACACATTTTTTACATTAAGAAAGGAAAGAGATGGATCAGTCTCATTTGGAAATGATGATTCAGCTAAAATAATTGGAAAAAGGCACAGTCAGAATTAGAAACAAGAATATCAAGGCAGAAAATGTTCTACTAGTAGAAGATATGAAACATAAGCTTCTAAGCGTGAGTCAAATGTGTGACCAAGGTCATAAAGTTACTTTGGATTCACAAAAGTGCGAGATAAGAAAAAAAGGTTCAGGAAAATTGATTGCAACAGCTGCAAGAACTTCAAACAACATATATGTATTAAGTGAAATTGGAAATGAAAAGTGTTGTCTAGGAAAGGAAGATGAAGTTTGGCTATGGCATAGAAGAATGAGTCACATACACTTTTATAACCTTGTCAAAGTCAACAAAAATGAAGAAGTTAGAGAAATGCCCCAGATCACGAAACCAACCAACACTTTATGCAAGCATTGTCAACAAGGAAAACAAACAAAGACTAGGTTCAAATCAAAGGAATATTCAATGACAAGACCACTGGAAATTGTGCATATTGATCTAGTTGGACCAACTACAACAAACGGTTTAAAAGGTGATAAATACTTTATCTTATTAATTGATGATTATACAAGAATGACTGTAGTTTGCTTTCTCAAGAATAAGTCAAAAGACTTTGAAAACTTCAACGTCTACAAGGAAATGATTGAAAATGAAATGGATTCAAAAATTAAATGTTTGAGATCTGATAATGGAGGAGCGTTCACTTCAAAGGAATTTATGGACTACTGCAGCATGCATGGAATAAAAAGACAATTCTTCGTTGCTAGGACACCTCAACAGAATGGAGTTGTTGAAAGAAAGAACATGACAGTATATGAAATGGCTCGAACAATGCTAGCGGATTCCAAATTGACAGATGTTTTTTGGACACATGTAGTGCATTCAACAGTTCACATTCAAAACAGAGTAATGCTCAGAAACAACACTGACAAAACTCCCTACGAGCTATGGAAAGGAAGACCAACAAATGTGAAGCACTTCAGAGTATTTGGAAACAAATGCTACATCAAAAGAGAAGATGGCAGAATGAGAAAACTTGACTCTCGTGTGGACAAAGGAGTACTTGTTGGTTACTCAAGTACAAGGAAAGAATACAAGTGTTACAATCCGAGGTTGAACAAAGTTGTGGAACGCATCAATGTAACAATTGACGAAACAGGTAGACGAGAATTAAAGGAAGAAGAAAATTAATCAATGGAACAACTTTACGAAGAAGAAGCAAAAGATGAAGAATAAGTAGAAGGGAGAGAGGTAGAGGATCAGACAGAAGTAGAAGAACAAGTTCAACAAGTGCCTCCAAATATACCTAGCAAACGAGTACAGAAGAATCATCCTTTAGATCAGATTATCGGAAATAAAGATTCAGAAGTTGAGACTAGAACAAGAATCTGTTCACTAGAACAAATGCACCTAGCACTCTTATCTACGATTGAACCAAACACTTTTAAAGAGGCCAGCAAGGATGAATTCTGGAATAAGGCCATGGATGAAGAATTAGATCAAATAGAGAAGAATGACACTTAGGATTTGGTTCAAAGACCAAAGAATAAGAATGTGATTGACACAAAGTGGATTTTCATAAATAAATTGAATGAAGATGGATTGGTTACAAGGAACAAAGCTAGATTGGTATGTAAATGATACACACAGGTTGAAGGAATCGACTTTGAAGAGACATTTACCCCAGTTGCCAGAATGGAAGCAATCCGATTGTTTTTAGCTTATGCATGCTCAAGGAATATTAAAGTGTATCAAATGGACATGAAATCAACTTTTTTGAATGAGGAACTTGAATAAGAAGCCTACATTGAACAACCAGAAGGATTTCAGTTGTCAGAGAACGCAGATTATGTGTGTAAATTGAAAAATTCCTTGTATGGTCTAAAACAGGCTCCTAGAGCATGGTACTCTAGTTTGGATAAATATCTACAATATGCAGGGTTCAAAAAAGGAAGCGTAGACAACAACCTCTACATCAAGGTAACTCAAGCTAGTATTTTATTAATTGAAGTTTATGTTGATGATATTATTTTTAGAAGTATTGATGACAGATTAAGCCATAAATTTGCAAAGGATATGCAGAATGGATTTGAAATGTCATTACTTGGAGAACTATCATTCTTTCTGGTCTTCAGATATGTCAAAACAACGAATAAATTTTTATTTATCAAACTAAGTATATCAGAGAAATGCTAAAGAAGTTCGGAATGGAAGATTGCAAACCAGTTACCACTCCTATGCAACCAGTTGCAAGTTGAGAAAAGATGATGATTCAAAGTCTACAAACCAGAGGTAATACAGGTCGATGATTGGTAGCTTACTATATGTGACAACATCCAGACCAGATGTAATGCAGACAATTGGACAGGTTGCACAATTTCAAGCAACACCAAAGGAATCACATGTCTTAGCAGTGAAGAGGATTTTCAGATATTTCAAAGGAACAAAAGAGTTTAGATTGTGGTATCCAAAAGGAAATGATCTATTACTTATGGCCTACACAGATGCAAATTGAGCAGGTTAAATTGATGACCGACGAAGCACCAGTGGAACAATGTTTTGCTTGGGTGAGTGTTTAATATCTTGGCTAAGCAATAAACAATCATCAATATCTTTATCTACAACTGAAGCAGAGTATATTGCAACAACATGATGTTGTACACAGGTTCTATGGATGAAACAAACTCTGACATATATACAGGTTGAGTATGATGAACCCATTCCAATCTATTGTGATAATATAAGCTCCATTAGTATCTCAAAGAACCCGGTGATGCACTCCAAGACGAAACACATTCCAATCAAGTATCACTTTCTACGGGAACATGTTGCAAAGAAGAACATTCGAGTTGAATATGTGGGCAAAAAAGAACAAGTGACATACATCTTTACAAAACCGCTTCCAGGAGAAGCCTTTGAATATCTTCATTAGAGACTCATAGTAATTTCTACTCCAAAATGAATGCTTTTGAATGCTTATTTTATATGTCTTAGATTTACACGAGGAAGCACCATAAAGAGGACAATTCAGGTTGGGAAATCAGTTTCAGGAAGAGCTCAGTCAGGGGGATTATCCCCAAGGACAATTCAGTTAGGGGGAGCAGCCCCGGATGGACAGATACCTTTGCCATTGATGACAAAGGGGGAGAGATTTATCAGATGTAGGATAGAAATGATTGGAGAGAGAGCATAGAGGCATGGTTCTAAGGGGAGCAATGGTCATAGGGGGAGCATGAGTGATATGACTTCAGTATTGCATCAGATTGCTGCCATCAATGCCAAAGGGGGATATTGTTTATTAATTGGGTTGGTTGTCATTGATGTCAACCCTTGAAGAAAGTCTGGTAGCAAATTACGGTAGCACAAAGGTTTGGGTAATGGACCCAAGTTTGTTTGATGGATAATGATATGAGTTTTGATATATTTGAAGACCATAATATTCTATATGGATAGTACATGTCACGCCATTTCTGGTGGTATGTGTAACGTCACATAACTCCTCACGGTTAGAGAGTTATGGCTATGTGAAGTTGGAGAATCCTCATGAGTCATCTAGAAGCGCCAAAAGGTCAAAGTAGTCAAAGAGGTTGAAAAGAAGAAACTATTTAAAGAATAAAGTGAAGTGATGAGTGTACTATAAGTCAAAGTGGATGCAAAAGAAATTATTTAAATAATAAAGTTAATGGAGAACTTACTAATTGTGGAAAGTGGTTAGGTTAAGTGGACAAGTGGGTTAGCCCTAAAATAAGGAAAGTGTGTTAAGATGATTAGAAGGTAACCCCTTGAGGAAGCTACATGAAAGTATAAATAAGAGGCAAGGGTCTCTCATTCAAATACACTTGAGCATATTGAGTATATAAAAGTGACCGAGGCAACCAAAGGATATCTAAGGCGAATTTCATAGGGAAGGTGAAGTAAATAAGGCTGAAATTCAAGGGAGGATAAATTTTTTTGATGATGCTTTCTGAGGTATGTTATTTACAGGTCATCTCACCATTTTCACAATAATTTTTTTTCTAGAATGATTCAGATTGCGAAATATGGAGGCCGTTGAGGAAACATATCCAAGTAGCTGTGATAAAAATTTCAGCTTGTGGGTCATTTTATTTTTGGAGTTATACTCCGTGAAAAATAGGGTTTGTGGCTAGTCCTGAAACTAGTCTAAAACAAGTGTTTCGGATAAAAACGTCATAACTTCTTCATAACATATCCAAATTCAGTAAGACCAAATGTATTGGTTATAGTACACTCTGTAGTATTCTATGTAACATTTTCAGATCCATACAACAAATATTCTGTGTCGGGCATGCTCTACAAGTTCGCTCTCTAGAATAAGCCATAATTCAACAATGTATGTCATTTTTGCTATAAATCCTTTTTTGAGAGGTTCCAACTAGTGAAACCTGAAGTAATTGCATAAAAGACACTGAAGAACATTGTGCACTATTTTCATATATTTGTTCATTACATGTACATAGTTATGATTATTTCAAGTTAGGGTTGTTGACTAATCCAAAATTAGTCATGTGAGACTAAAGTAAAGTTTGATGAACATGCTAGTCTCTTGTTGTTAAAATTAAGGAAGGTTTGCAGGTATGTGATCATATACACCAGGTCTATTACAGAGTTACAAATCATATTTGAATGATGAAATTGATGAGGGCTTTTGGTTGAGTTACATGTTGGGTACATGGTTGAGACAAGTAGTTGATGAGTTGACACATACATGAGGTGTATAGTTTATGTGTATTTGATACATGATTGGTACATATTTAGTGCCTGGTTGATGCACTTGTTGATGGTATAGGTTGAGGTACACGTTGGTGCATGGTTGATGCACTTGTTTATCGTACATGTTGATTACAAGTTGTTTGGTGCATATTGATTGGTACAGGTTTACAATAATATATCTCACAGTGATACTGTGACAGTGATTCCATCATTCTACTTATATTTTAGGGCATTTGGATGGGGTAAGGACAAGTGGTTGTAGCCACCTTCCGGTTGTAGCTAGAGAATAGGGGGTTGTAGCCTCCTTGTGGTTGTAGCTAAAAATTGGAGAGTTGGAGCTTTCCTTAGGTTGTGGCCTGATAAACTAGGGGGTTGGAGCCTCCTTCTAGTTGTAGCTGGAAAATAAAGAAAGTTGGTGCTTCCAATGAATGTAATTCTTAAAGACATATAAGAAAAAAAACATTTTGTGGTTTTCTACCACTTTGGGTTTCCACGTAAAAACACTGGTGTACTGTGTATGTGTATAATTTTTCATTTGTTCATTGTTTATTTACTCTGCAACTATTGGGTGATAATGATACATTGTTATAACACTTGCATTTTATGGTTAAAAATGATTAAATTGCTCTATTACTGATTCAACCCCCTCTCAGTAATCCAACACCCTATCCTTGTTTTTCATTTGGTCTATCTAGACACATGGAAATGAAAAAAAATGGTAAAGATGAGAATACAACTACCTTATTTGTACACTGCAAGCCTAAACAAGTCCTTAAGTTGTTTCCAAAGAAATCTTAAGTAAAATATTTTAGAAATATTACTTGGCTTTTCTTGGATTTTTCAAAAGTTGATAGTTTCTTTGACAAAGCCTCCATGGAGAGTCTCAGACATAGAGGATGATAGTGTAATTTATTTGTTAGAAAATTGCAATATTTACTTTCAATTTGACATGTGAATATGCACTAACAAATAGACAAATGTTTAAACAATGGTAAATTAAGTGTTTATAAATATAAGTAGGAATATCAAAAGATTGCAAGTTTATGGAAATTTAAACTACTCTAGAGAAACTTATCCCTCATGGCATTAATGATCAAAGATATTCAAATGGAAACAAATTTTGAATTCATCTCCTTCCAAACACATATATAAAGAACACAATAAGGAATGGTATAAAATGGCAAAGAAAAAAACATTGCCAAATTCTTAGCAGGAAATGGAGAGCTAAGAAATTAGGTCCCAACACCATATGTTTACTAAATTAATTGCAATATATACTTTTTGAGCATTTTTAGGTTTTTTATATTTTATAAATAAGTCATTTTCTATACACTTTGGTAGTACCATACATAATCACGATCAAAGTTTGAATGATCATTGAAACATGAATATATGTTTACATTATGAGAAAACTATGTGGGTCTTGGTAGGACATTAAATCACTTTTATATTTTTAATTTCTCTTTATTGCAGTATTGGATGTAATTCTTATTTTTTTAATAAAGGTAATGAAATAAGTGTTGCATGGCAGTGTAGTCCTTGCCTAAAAGTTAATTTTTAAAAATTAATTAAAAGTTAATTTATCCGGAACAACTTAATTGTTGGTACAATTATTTGATGATACCATCTTGGATACAATTTGTAGAAATCAATGTGAAGAGAGTTGAACCAATAAGATGGAAGATTGTAGTATTAATAATATCTATCCTATAATATTAATATTGAATATCATATTCATTATTAATATGTGATAATGTTTTGATAAATTTTATTCAATTAGTTATTCATATTTATTTTTATTTTTCATTTTTCATGTCTCACATGTTCCGTGATATACATTTTGCACCCAAGAATTCTGTGATACACATTTGTAGACAACACTTCAGTCATTGGCAATTTGAAGATATTTTATACTAATATTAATAAATAAACTATAAATTAAATTTATGATATCTATCCTATAATATTAATATTAAATATCGTATTCATTATTATTATGTGATAATGTTTTGTTAATTTTTTTTTTGTAAATAAGAAGTATATATATTAAGAGCCTTCCAGAACTGAAGCAAAGTTGCAAAATACAGAGATAGCCACGCTGTAGTTACTGGACTGCCCCAACAAAGGGGAAACCAGTCCAGCCAGCCTATGAGTCAAAATAAGTAGTATGATAGGCTAAGATAAAGGCCTTAGACAAACTGTTTATCAGCTAAAACTAAAAGACTGACAAGACCTTGAAAAACACTATAGACCTAGACACCTGGTATATAGCCTGGCCACGTGGCGTGGAGGTCCTCTGTCCAGGGCTCCTCCTCAACATACGTCACCTGGTCTGCCCATTGCCTTTCAACTTTCACGTCGCACGCGGTTCCATCATCACTGCTCTCTCGCCCATCCTTCTCTCGTCCCATTTCTGTTGAGCGCTGCGCCTTGTCATGACCTTCACCTGTGGCTGCACTGGGTTCCTCCATTGGTGTCGCTTCGGTCGAGTCCGAGGAGAAATCTTCATGCATGGAGGAGAGAGTCTGAAGAAAGACCGCCACCTTTTCATCTGTAGCTTGTAGGCGAAATTAGAGGTCCTCCACCCCCTAGCGGAGTTCAAAGACCAGACCGTGAAGGATAGCCAGGTTGTCTCTGAACTGCGTGCTATTGAAGGAATCAGTGAATTGGTGTCTATCCTTCCTAGGCTTACGATGAGGAGAAGGTTCGCAGCCTGAGTTTCTCAGAGGGTCAAGGACTGGCGTGGGGGCAGTGAAATCCACCGGAGGGTCGAGAAAGTGCTGCGAGAGTGAGCTCGGCGTCTGGGGGATTATTGCCAAACAATTAAACTGCGAGTTCGGCGGAGCATGAGAGGAAGCAAAGAAAATCTCGGACTGAAGGCGAGGGGAGGAGCAGATGGAGGGCGAGTCGGAAGGCGAGACCGAGGGCCGACGAGGCTTCCAAGGAGAGCCCCTCCTCAGTCTTCCCCTTGGACGTGTCATAAGGTACACAGTGTGACTGGCTGAGGAGATTAAGAGCACCCGGTGAAGGTGTATGGCCTGGGGGTGAGCAGGGGCAACATCGAACCAGAGAATTCGAGCAGGGTCAGGCCATGGCTACGAAGGGATGAGCCCTGCGGGAAGCAAGCGGAGATGAATGACAAACATCGTTAACCAAGCCATACAAAAACGCAAAGAAGGAGAGAAGACTTCATAAATGCCCCTTCATATCGCAGTAATGGCCATTTAATCGCAGAGGAGGGTGGCGGGCTGTGGCACGAGCCCATCACGTGGCTCCATGCCGCGGTGGCTGGTGCCTGTTCCCGTCGTATGCCACGTTGGCCGCCCTAACACCCCATCCGGGGAATGTTTTGTTAAATTTTATTCAATTAATTATTCAATTTTTTTTATTTTTTTTTTCATTTTTCATGATGTCCAACTTGTTTCGTGATGTACATTTTGCACCCAACATTTCTGTCATATACATTTTGCACCCAACAATTACGGACTAACGGGTTCACATTTATAGTCATGCTTATGTATCACGAGTTAGACCTCCACCAACCACAAAATGAGATTTAGTAATTCATAGGATATTATAACATTGTACCAAAATTTATAGTAATTTATATAATGCTATAACATTTTTTACTTAAAGAATAGTATAAACAATTATTTAATTTTTATTCAATATTATTTTTAATGTTTTTAAATGTAAATTTGAAATTTTAAAATTTTGAATTTGTTTATGATAATAAAAGTTTGTACCTAAAAATTGATCATTCTTCACTCTAGAGTTAAAATGAATATATACTTGTATATACTATTTTATATTAATATTAATAAATAAATTATAAATTAAATTTATGATATATATCCTATAATATTAATATTAAATATCGTGTTTATTATTAATATGTGATAATGTTTTATTAAATTTTATTCAATTAATTATTCAAATTTATTTTTTATTTTTCATTTTTCATGTTCAACTTGTTCTGTGTGATACATTTTGCACTCAACACTTTCGTCATATACATTTTGCACCCAACAATTACGGAGTCCCCAATTCACATTTATAGTCATGCTTATGTATCACGAGTCCTACCCCGACTGGACGCAACATGAGATTTAGTAATTTATAGAATATTATAACATTGTGCCAAAATTTATAGTAATTTATATAATATTATAACACATTTTACTTAAAAAATAGTATAAACAATTATTTAAATTTTATTCAATATTATTTTTAATATTTTTAAATGTAAATTTGAAATTTTGAAATTTTGAAATTTTGGTGTTGTTTATGATAATAATTGTTTGTACTTAGAAATTGATCATTCTTGACTTTGGACTTAAAATGGATATATATATTGTATATACTATTTTACATTAATATTAATAAATAAACTATAAATTAAATTTATGATATCTATTCTATAATATTAATATTATATATTGTATTCACTATTAATATGTGATAATGTTTTGTTAAATTTTATTCAATTAATTATTTAAATTTATTTTTATTTTTCATTTTGCATGTCTATTGTGTTCCGTGTTATACATTTTTCATGTCTATTGTGTTCAGTGTTATACATTTTTCACCCAACACTTTCGTCATATACATTTTGCACCCAACAATTATGGAGTCTTGGGTTCACAATTATAGTCATGCTTATGTGTCACGAGTCCCATCGACAACATGAGATTTAGTAATTTATAGAATATTATATCATTGTACCAAGATGTATAGTAATTTATATAATACTATAACACTTTTTACTTAAATAATAGTATAAACAATTATTTAAATTTTATTCAATATTATTTTTAATGTTTTTAAATATAAATTTGGAATTTTAATTTGTTTATGACAATAAATGTTTGTACTTAGAAATTGATCATTCACTTTTTTTTTTTAAGTAAGAAGTTTAATATATTAAGGTCCTTCTAGAGGCAAAAGGGAGTTCCAAAATACAGTGATAGTCCTGCTGTAATTACTGGGCTGCCCCAATAGAGGGGAAACCAACCCAGTCAGCAGATTAGTCAGCATAAGCACAGTAATAAACTATAAAAAGTAGAGTCTAAGACATCGTGGACATCTATAGAAAACGAAAGAACAACTAACACGACCTCTAAAACAGCAAGAGCCTAGACGCCCGACGTGTAACCTGGCCAGGTGGCGTTGAGATCCCCTGTCCATGGTTCCTCTTCGACATACGTCGTCCCGTCCGCCCACTGCACCTCGACCTCCTCCTTAGTCTCAGTTCCAAGGTCATTCTTCGCGGTGTCCTCCTCAGCCATGGTCGCGCTCCCATCACGTTTCATTTCAGACTCTGCTGCACACTGCATTGCGACATCCCCAACTGTGGTAGCTGCCCAGGGTTCCTGCTTCGAAGTCGCGCGCGCCTTGACCTCTCCTTCGGCGGTATCTGCTTCGGGTTCCTGCCTAGAGTTCGTTCCTTCCGGGGTCGAGAGGAAAGCCTCATGCATGCAGGAGAGGAGCTGAAGGAAGAGCGCCACCTTTTCATTTGTAAGTTGCAGCCGAAATTGCAGGTCCTCCACCCCCTGGCGGAGTTCGAAGACTAAGCCATAGAGGATGGGCAGATTGTCTTTTATTTGCTCGCCATTAATAGTATCGAAGGATGGGAGCCCAGAGTTCCCAGGCTTTCGCGTAGAAGGTGGTTGCTCGTCTCCTAAGTCTCTTGGAGAAGCCGAGCGAGGAGGATGGGTCGGTTCAGCCACAAGTGGAGCAAGGAGGAGACGCAAAGATGAGCTGAGCGGCCGAGGAATAATTTCTAGGCAATTGAAGCTCGCTATCGGCGAAATGGGAGGGGTATTGCTGTGAGGCGCGGCTTGGAAGTGAAGGGAGGAGCAAGTGGGAAGCAGAGCAGGCGATGAAATTGAGGGTCGACGGGGTCTCCAAGGAGAACCCCGCCGTGGCCTCCCTCTCAAACGCGGCTTATGGTTAGGCATAGGGTGCATGCAACAGAGGTCGTAGGTTTGGGTTTGAAGAGGAGCCACCGGGGACCAGTGGACGCTAGCATGAGACGGCCATGGCAGCGAAGGGGGGAGCCCATCAAACCACTAGCAGAGATAGTGAACGGAGACCATGAGCAGAGCCATAAGAAAATGCAGAAGGGAGAATGTGTGCATTAACGCCCTTTCCCATCGTTAATAGAGCGTATTAAAGCCGCAGGGGGGTGGCGGACGGTGGCACGAGCCCGTCACATGGCTCCGTGCCCCGTTGGCATGAGTCGTCCTCCATCATGCGCCAAGTGGACTCCACTGACACCCCATCCGGGGAAATTGATCATTCACTTTAGAGTTAAAATGTATATATATATTTGTATATACTATTTTATATTAATATTAATAAATAAACTATAAATTAAATTTATGATGTTTATCCTATAATATTAATATTAAATATCGTATTCACTATTAAAATGTGATAATGTTTTGTTAAATTTTATTCAATTAATTATTCAAAATTATTTTTATTTTTCGTTTTTCATGTCCAACGTGTTTCGTGATATATATATTTTGTACACAACAATTCCGTCATATACATTTTGCACCCAACAATTATCGCAGTTCGACCGAGATGTACCGCAAATAAGATTTAGTAATTTATAGAATTTTATAACATTGTACCAATATTTATAGTAATTTATATAATGCTATAACACTTTTTACTTAAAAAATAGTATAAACAATTATTTAAATTTCATTTAATATTTTTTTAATGTAAATTTGGAATTTTGGAAAATTTTGATTTTGTTTATGATAATAAATATTTGTATATAAAAATTGATCCTTATTGACTTTAGAGTTAAAATGGATATATACTTGTATATACTATTTTATATTAATATTAATAAATTAACTATAAATTAAATTAATGATATCTATCCTATAATATTAATATTAAATATCGTATTTAGTATTAATATTAGTATTAATTATTTAAATTTATTTTTATTTTTCATTTTTCATGTCGAGTTCAGTGTTATATATTTTGCACCCAACACTTCTATCATATACATTTTGCACCCAACAATTACTGAGTCGTGGGTTCACATTTATAGTCATTCTTATGTATCACGAATCCGACCATGACCGACAACACCATGAGATTTAGTAATTTATAGAATATTATAATAATGTACCAAGATTTATAGTAATTTATATAATACTATAACACTTTTTACTTAAATAATAGTATAAACAATTATTTAAATTTGATTAAATATTATTTTTAATGTTTTTAAAAGTAAATTTGGAATTTTGATTTTGTTTATGATAATAAATGTTTGTATTTAGAAATTGATCCTTCTTGACTTTAGAGTTAAAATGGATATATACTTGTATATACTATTTTATATTAATATTAATAAATAAACTATAAATTAAATTTATGATATCTATCCTATAATATTAAAATTAAATATCATATTCATTATTAATATGTGATAATGTTTTGTTAAATTTTATTCAATTAATTATTCAAATTTATTTTTATTCTTCATTTTTCATGTCCAGCGATACATTTTGCACACAACACTTCAATTATATACATTTTTCACCCAACAATTACGAGGGTTCGTGGAGTAGGGGGTTCACATTTATAGTCATGCTTATGTATCATGAGTCCGACAAGTCACATTTATAGTCATGCTTATGTATCATAAGTCCGACCCGTACCGACAACAACATGAGATTAGTAATTTATAGAATATTATAACATTGTACCAAGATTTATAGTAATTTATATAATGCTATAACACTTTTTACTTAAAAAATAATATAAACAATTATTTAAATTTTATTTAATATTATTTTTAATGTTTTTAAATGTAAATTTGAAATTTTGAAATTTTGATTTTGTTTATGATAATAAATGTTTGTATCTAGAAATTGATCCTTCTTGACTATAGAGTTAAAATTGATATATACTTGTATATACTATTTTATATTAATATTAATAAATAAACTATAAATTAAATTAATGATATCTATCCTATAATATTAATATTAAATATCATACTCAGTATTAATATGTGATAATGTTTTGTTAAATTTTATTCAATTAATTATTCAAATTTATTTTTATTTTTCATTTTTCATGTCCAGCCTGTTTCGTCTTATGCATTTTGCACGCAACATTTTTGTCATATACATTTTGCACTCAACAATTATAGAGTAGCGCGGGTTGGCGGAGTCGAGGGTTCACATTTATAGTCATACTTAGAGTCGAGGGTTCACATTTATAGTCATACTTATGTATCACTAGTCCGACCCCGACCGACGCAACATGAAATTTAGTAATTTATAGAATATTATAGCATTGTACCAAGATTTATAGTAATTTATATAATACTATAACACTTTTTACTTAAATAATAATATAAACAATTATTTAAATTTGATTCAATATTATTTTTAATTTTTTTAAATGTAAATTTGGAATTTTGGAATTTTAATTTGTTTATGATAATAAATGTTTGTACCTAGAATTGATCCTTCTTGCTTTAGAGTTAAAATGGATATATACTTATATATACTATTTTATATTAATATTAATAAATAAACTATAAATTAAATTTATGATATCTATCCTATAATATTAATATTAAATATAGTATTCACTATTAAAATGTGATAATGTTTTGTTAAATTTTATTCAATTAATTATTCAAATTTATTTTTATTTTTCATTTTTCATGTACAACTTGTTATCTGATATACATTTTGCACACAACACTTCAGTCATATACATTTTGTACCCAACAATTACGGAGTAGTTGGTTCGTCGAGTCAAGGGTTCACATTTATAGTCATGCTTATGTGTTCGACCCCGACATGAGATTTAATTATTTAGAGAATATTATAACATTGTACCAAGACTTATAGTAATTTATATAATGTTATAACACTTTTTTAATTAGAGAATAGTATAAACAATTATTTAAATTTTATTCAATATTATTTTTAATGTAAATTTGAAATTTTGGAATTTTGATTTTGCAAATAATAATAAAGGTTTTGCATCTAGAAATGGATCCATCTTGATTCTAAAGTTAAAATGGATATATACTTGTAAATACTATTTTATATTAATAATAATAAATAATTATAAATTAAAATTAATGATATCTATCGTATAATACATGTGCAGATAAAAGCGCTCTGCAACTAGGTTTAGGGTTTAAGCCGCACTGTCACAACTTTTGCCCCGCTGGGGCTCATGACTCTGAAGGAGGGAGGGCCAAACGACACCTCTTACAGCAAGGCCACAACAAATGGAAACTCGGGAGAAGGATTAAAACGGCCCACTTTTGAGCCCCCTCCAGATCTATGCTTAAAGCACTTGACGGAGGGGACCTTCAAGGATCGGGAGATGGATATTGATCCAGAAAATGTGGCTACACCTGCTACAACATCAATACCATGGATGCCAAGCAAATGCATCCCACAAGCGCCACAGGCCCTGAAATACATCATCAACTCACCACGCATAGAAGAACAAAAGCAATATATGAGAGACTACGCCCTAGTAGGAAAATTCCTAGGGCTCTGGCCTTCAGAACGGGATCTGATCAAATGGATACAACATTGGTGGAAGCCAAAAGGACACTATGAACTGCAACTAGGATCCAAGGGCTTCTTCACAATCATTCTGCATAACCTAGAGGACCGCAACCACATTTTTTTATGGAGGGCCTTACTTCTACAACTCAACCGGACTCTTCTTAAGATTTTGGACCGAGAAGTTCAGCCCTCAAAAGGAAGATTTTGCGTATGCACCAGTATGGATTAGACTATACTCTCTTCCCCAGGAATTCTGGCTGGAAGAGGTCTTGGCTGGTATAGGTAACACCATCGAAATCTATGTTAAGTCTTCAGAGGCCACCAAGCAGAGGCGATACACCTCCTATGCACGCATTTGCATATACCTGAACATAGCCAAGCCGCTCCCGGGATCCATAATTCTCAAATACTATGACGAGAACTGGACCCAAACCATCAACTATGAACACATCCTGTTCAGATGCAAGAAATGTCACGAGCACGAACATCTCTTCAGAGAATTCCCCCTCAATGCTGCTCACAAAGAGGGGAACCCAGAGGTTGGCAAAGACAAGGAAGGCTTTGCTCAACCAGCAGGAAAAAGAAGACAAGGAGGACGGAAACAACCAACCCAAGTAAGTAAAGATCCTTCCACTAGTAATAAATATGCAATACTACAGGATCAACCAGAGAATCCATCAACCCCCATAAACTCCAATGATCTCCACGCGGAAAACACTCCCCAACATATGAGCCCAGGGAGAGAACGACCAATACAGGAGAAGGAACCAGAGCACTCATCTTTAGACCCCGATGTCAGCCAGCAAGACCATTTGGAGATAGAGGATGGCGACGCTGAAATGGAGCTAGAAGAGCAAGAATTAGCTGGGGTGGATCTAGAGCACCTCGAACACGCCTATAGACATAAAAAACTGTACACCATACCTAGGGATCAATTACGGAAGGTGCACAAGGTCTTCCTTAACTCCTCAGCTGGATCCACAGCTCGATCCAACAAGGGTCTGGGAATATAGGGCAATTAGTCAAAGAGCCAGAGCAAAACTCAGAAAGACGAAAAGAAGAGAGGAAGGAAGTCAACCAACAAGCTCATACAAGAAATAGGTCACTTCATGGTGAACTCCGGTCAAATCCACCTTATCTCGGACAACTTCCCCCCTCTCTCCACCCCCTTGTCCTCATGAAGATTATCTCCTGGAATATAAGAGGCCTCAATGGACGTAGCAAGCAAAAAATGCTACAAGATCTGATCTTTGTAGAAAAACTAGACATAATATTACTTCAGGAAACAAAATGCACAATTGAAGATATTGATAGGCTACTCCCCTACTGCTGGAATCAAGGGGAAGCAGTTTCTACTGCAGCCACAGGTATAGTTGGAGGACTAGCTATCCTCTGGAACACCAACTCAACGCTCATGGAAAACTTTGTCACTACCAAATGGTCCATCATTGCAGACTATAGGCTCATTGGCTCTAACAAACCTGGACACCTGACCAATGTCTACGGGCCGACCAGCCCCAGGGATAAGCAAGCCTTTCTCAGGAACCTGGAGTACCTCTCCACCTTAACTAGGAACAACAGATGGATTATCGACAGAGATTACAATCTCATACGCAACCTGGATGAAAAAAAAGGGGGATCAAGACCCCTGGATCAGGACTCCACTCACTTCGATAGCCTCATTGACAACTTCAACCTCATCGACCTGGAAACCATCAATGGCATCCATACCTGGACAAATAGAAGAATCAGAATACATCAAATCGCCTGCAGGCTAGATCGTTTTCCAATTTCTGACTCCCTTATGCTGGAAGGGACAGCTCTGGAAGCAAGCAATATGGATTTCCCTGGTTCGGATCACTGGCCCATTCAGCTATGGCTGGAGGTGCCAGCCACTCCAGGGAAAAAACCTTTCAGGTTTGAACAGTTTTGGCTCAACCACCCAGATTTCCAAGCAAAGATCCAGGATTGGTGGAGGGAGGCAGAGGTCCCCCGCGGCTCCAAGATGTACAGATTTTAGCAAAGGCTAAAGAACCTCAAGAAAATACTCAGAATTTGGAATAAGAAAACCTTCGGCAATATCTTCGATTCCCAAAAGTAGCTGTCAGAACAAATGGGCACGATTCAAAACCAGATCCGGCTTCAAGGGCTAACAGACGAGCTTAAAACCCAAGAAGCAAAAGTAAATCAACAGCTGGAGGCCAGAAAAGGTCAAGAAGAGATTCTGTGGAAACAGAAATCTCGCATCCAGTGGCTCAAGGAGGGGGACTGAAATACCAAATTCTTTCATAGAACCTCCATTCACCGATGTCATACCAATAGAATTACGCAGTTAACCTCCACCAATGGCGAGCCTATCCACTCCCATGAAGATCTAGAGAAGACACTGATAGACTATTACAAAGATCTCCTCACGGAACCACTCCCAGACAGATTTGAGGCCATAGCCAAGGTCACGCAGCATGTGCCCTCCCTTGTCACTCCGGAGCAAAACTCAGCCCTACTCTGGCCCATTCCCATTGAGGAGGTGGATCAGGTGCTTCAGGACACCCCCAAGTGCAAGGCTCCCGGCCCCGATGGCTTCACCAGCGATTTTTTTCACCATTGTTGGCCGATGATCATGGTAGAGGTGTGGGAAATCATTGAAGACTCCCGATCTACAAGACAAGTCCTCCAGGCTCTCAATGCAACTTTCCTTACCGTCATCCCCAAAGAGGGGTAGACCTACCACCCTAAGCAGTTCAGGCCCATAGCTCTTTGCAACGTCATCTATAAACTCCTAACCAAAGTGATTTCCCGAAGACTCAAGCCCATCCTACCAATGATCATCTCTCCGGAGAAATCGGGCTATGTTGAAGGCAGACAAATCCTGGACAACGTCATCCTAGCTCATGAAGTGATTCACTCTTTGTAGAAGACCAGAACGCTAGGTATGCTTCTTAAACTAGACCTTTCTAAAGCCTTTGATAAGTTAAGCTAGGACTATATGCAGGAAATGCTCCTTGCCTTTGGCTTGGACAAGCTCTGGGTAGATTGGATTCTAAATCTAACCTCCTCGGCTTTTTTCTCCATCCTTATCAATGGAGTTCCCTCTCGTCCTTTCTCCCCTTCCAGAGGAATTAGACAAGGAGACCCTCTTTCCCCTTTCCTATTCATCATTATGGCTGAGGGTCTTAGCCGCTCCATTCACGTAGCCATAGCAAACAACCTGCTGACAGGTCTACCTCTTCATGGTATCTCCCCCCCTATCTTGCATAGCCAATTTGTGGACGACACTCTAATGATGGGTACCCCTACAACACGCGAAGCTCAATCCCTCCTCTCGATCCTTCAAACCTTCTCTGAAGCCTCAGGACTGGATTGTAACAAAGACAAGTCTCAAATCTTCTTCTTCAATATGCCTCCTCCGATTCAACGCCATGTCTCTGATATCTTGGGTTTTAACCGAAGCTCCCTTCCGTCCAAATACCTTGGCATCCCCCTGATTGATAATGCCCTCAGAAACACCTCTTGGGAACATCTCCTCTCCTCCTTTTCCAAAAGGCTGTCTTCCTCGACCTTCAGAGTACTAAACCTTCCTAGTCGCCTCATTCTCCTTCAAGCCATTCTTCAAGCCCTCCCCATCTACACCTTTTCATCGCTTGCTGCCCCAAAGTTTGTCCTCACAACTATAAAAAGCTTACAGTGGAACTTCCTATGGAAAGGCCTCAACACAGGGAATAAAATAGCGTTGATTAGCTGGGACAAACTCTACCAACCCAAAGCACAGGGAGGCCTTGGGCTAAGGGACCCCTCCATCATGAATAAAGTCCTTAGCGCCAAGATCTGGTGGTGTTGGCTAAAAAATCCCAAGGATCTCTGGGCCAGGCTCTAGAGAAGGACATATGCACCTGATATGGCGGAGAAGAACTTAATAAGATGGAATGGGGACAACCCAGGATCCTTAATCTGGGCAACAACTAAGCAGAATAGACATCTGGTAACCAAACATGCTTTCTGGGAAATCTGAAATGGGAAAACAACCCTCTTTTGGAAAGATTCCTGGTAGCAATGGCCAACTCTAGACCACGAGGATTGGGTTGAGAATATCAGCATCCAAGCTACACACGCGGGCTTGACAAAAGTCACTGATTATTGGCAAGACAATCCTACAGAGGACACTTGGCGATACTGGCACTTAAACAGGGAGTGCCTGAACCTGGAGGCGCATGTGGACCTAAGACAGGAAGAAATGTCCAAAAGCAAAATCCCCAAACTCACTGGAGAGGATATCCTACGATGGGGATACTCGCCACGGGGCACCTTCAACATACGAGAGACCTATCTCATCAAAACTCACTCAGACCCTCTACCCACAGGGAAGGCTTGGAGAAAAATCTGGGACCTTAAACATTGGCCTAAAATCACTCTCTTCCTCTGGCTCGTCTCCCATTCGAGCATTCTCACCTGGGATAACCTCTCAAAAAGAGGATTTGTTGGCCCGTCTATCTGCATGCTCTGTGGAGAAGCAACTGAAACCATGAATCATCTCCTCAACACTTTCCCCTACATTTCTCAAATCTGGGATCAAAGTGTGCTTATTATGCGCACCTTGGATCACAAAAGAGACAACATCATTGATACAATTACGGACTGGAGGGACTAAGAGTTTCAATCTTCCTTTCTAAATTGTATTTGGAAACTTCTTCCAGGCTTCATTCTATGGCAGGTGTGGAAGGAAAGAAACATAAGGCTTTTTAGGAATGATCACCTCCCGTGGCACCACTGTTGGAACCAATGTCACCTCAACATTTTGGAAACTATCAACCTTCAGCATTGGACTGAAAAATATCTGATCAACAATCCCACAGAACTTTTGATCCTTCAGTACTGGAAGCCTCCCCAATTCTTCACTCACCTCCTCCCNTCTTAGACCCCCCCCCCCAGGCGACTTCATCAAGCTCAACTTTGATGGAGCCCGCAAAGGTAACCCAGGAGCAGCAAGATATGGAGTGGTCTTCCACAACCACCTTGGACACATCCTTCTCATTAACGCAGGATCCCTTGGTCACACTACGAACAATGTAATGAAACTTTGGGGGCTCACCAAAGGACTACAATTAACCATTGATAATAGCTTCACCAAGCTGATTGTTGAAGGAGATTCCCAAATCATTATCAATCTCTTCAACAGAATCTTAAATGGAGCAGACCTGGAAAGAATCTCACCCAGCTGGAGACTCTCACATGGGCTAAAGACTATAGCGGATCTTTTGCAACCCAATCATGCCTTTATACCTGCTCACATCAGGCGAAAGGTGAACCAAGTTGCGGATGAACTGGCTAATCTGGGGACTAATTGGGACGAACCAGATCTCCTTTGCAAAACGTCCCTCAACCCTGCACACCCTATTCTCCAGCAATGCATTCGCAAGGCTGCGGAAGTGGAAAAACCCCCGGATGGGGTGTTAGTGCGGGCCACATGGCGGGAAGAGGAGGAGAGGTTAGGCCAGTGAGGCAGGGGGCCATGTGTCGGGCTCGTGCCATGTCCCGCCGCCTAAACCATGCATTTATTTGATATTACGTTGCCCGCTGCACCATTAACGCTGGTGCACCCGACTCCCATTACCGGCTATACCATGGCTTCTTTGTCTGCAGGTGACTTCAATCCCCGCTTGAGACCCGACCCTCTCATCCCTCAGCTGCCCAGGCCTAGCTCACCCTGTTTTTTCATGGTGCTCGCAACCCTCGAACTTCTCCAGGCTCTCCACGTCCATCCGGGGCATTCGATTTAGTTCTGCCTTCCCTCTGAGCTCATAATGTCGTGCCAAAGAGGAAGGCCAAGGAGAGGGTCTCCATGGCATCCTCCTCGGCCCCGTGTTTCTATGTCTCCCCCTGGTTCACCCTCCACACACTCCTCGCCACCTTTGCAGCCCGAGCTGGAACCTCTCGCCTCCTCCACCCCGCCTGCCTGTCGGTTCGAATGTCTGATCATCACTGATAGCTCGTTGGGATCTCTCTCGTGATTTCCCACAGCTCCATCGAATTCCCTAGCCAGCGGGCCTTCTTTTGCACCGGAAACTTGCTCCTCCCGCCCACCCTTGGGGGTGCCACCCTTTCTTTGAAATGCCTGGCACAGTACGTACTCGTCTACCGACTTCATCCTTGACTCGCAGCTGAAGGATACTTTGGCCATCCTCTATGGGTTGGTCTTTGAGCTCCGGCAAGGATTGGAGGACCTCCAGTTCCGACTGCAGCTTTTGGATGGGAAGACTTCGACCCTCCTTCAAATCCTTTCCACCTTCCAGGAAGCTTTCCTCTCCACTCCAGAAGCCGAGGCAGCAACAGAGATGCCCCATGCAAAGGCCGTCGACAGGAATGAACAGGTGCAACAGCTAGAAGGGGATGACGTGGTGCAGGTTACGCATGGGGACACGGAGGCTGCGACAGCTATGGGCATCGATGCGCACAGTCCACCTGGAGTCACCCTGCCAGCTGCCAACCTGGAAGTGGGCAACTTGGCCACTGACATGCAACTGGAAGGTAAGGGGACGCCCATCGAAGAGGAACCTTGGGACGTGGCCTACCAAGCCACCTGGCCAGGTTATTTGCCAAATGCCTGACCCCACTAGGGATCTGATCTTTTTACTAGTTTATTTTTATAGTTGTAGCCTAGTCAGATTAGTTATGTTTATCTAAGACTGTCAGACTGTAAATTGCTAGACTTACTCGACTGACTGAACTGGTTTCCCCTCTCTTGGGGCAGTTCGGTAACTACAGTACGGTTGTTTTCAAGTTTCTGTAACTCTGGACTGGTTTTTGAAGGCCCTTTTTATATAAAATCTCTTACTTACAAAAAAAAGAAAATGATATCTATTGTATAATATTAATATTAAATATCGTATTCATTATTAATATGTGATATTGTTTTGTTAAATTTTATTCAATTAATTATTCACATTTATTTTTATTTTTCATTTTTCATATCCAACTTGTTTAGTAATATACATTTTGCACCCAACACTTTCATCATATACATTTTCATCTTGGAGTCTGGGATGGCACAGTAGCCGGTTCGACAGACAACATGTTATTTAGTAATTTATAGAATATTATAACATTGTACCAAGATTTATAGTAATTTATATAATGCTATAACATTTTTTACTTAAACAATAGTATAAGCAATTATTTAAATTTTATTTAATATTATTTTTAATGTTTTTAAATGTATATTTGGAATTTTGATTTTTGTTTACGATAATAAAGGTTTAGACCTAGAAATCATCCTTGTTGACTCTAGAGTTAAAATGGATATATACTTGTATATACTATTTTATATTAATATTAATAAATAAACTATAAATTAAATTTATGATATCTATTCTATAATATTAATATTAAATATCATTAATATATGATAATGTTTTGTTAAATTTTATTTAATTAATTATTCAAATTTATTTTTATTTTTCATTTTTCATGTTCAGTGTGTTTCGTGATATACATTTTGCACCCAACATTTCTGTCATATACATTTTGCACCAAACAAAGTGGTAGGTTCACATTTATAGTCATGCTTATGTATCACGAGTCGAACTCGGACCGACCTCAACATGTCATTTAGTAATTTATAGAATATTATAACATTGTACCAAGATTTATAGTAATTTGTATAATGCTATAACACTTTTTACTTAAATAATAGTATAAACAATTATTTAAATTTTATTTAATATTATTTTTAATGTTTTTAAATGTAAATTTGGAATTTTGATTTTGTTTATGATAATAAAGGTTTGTATTTAGAAATTGATCTTTTTTTACTCTAGAGTTAAAATAGATATATACTTGTATATACTATTTTATATTAATATTAAAAAATAAACTATAAATTAAATTAATGATATCTATCCTATAATATTAATATTAAGTATCGTATTCATTATTAATATGTGATAATGTTTTGTTAAATTTTATTCAATTAATTATTCACATTTATTTTTCTTTTTCTTTTTTCATGTCAATTTGTTTCGTGATATACATCTTGTAGCCAACACTTTAGTCATATACATTTTTCACCCAACAATTCTGGAGTCGCGGATGGCGGAGTAGTTGGTTCACATTTATAGTCATCCTTATGTATCACCAGTCCAACAGAGTGCAACATGAGATTTAGTAATTTATAGAATATTATAACAGTGTACCAAGATTTTATAGTAATTTATATAATGCTATAACACTTTTTACTTAAACAATAGTATAAGCAATTATTTAAATTTTATTCAATATTATTTTTAATGTTTTTAAATGTATATTTGCAATTTTGGAATTTTGGTGTTTGTTTATGATAATAAAAGTTTGGACCTAATAATTGGAGTTAAAATGGATATATACTATTTTATATTAATATTAATAAATAAACTATAAATTAAATTTATGATATCTATCCTATAATATCAATATTAAATATCTTATTCATTATTAATATATGATAATGTTTTGTTAAATTTTATTCAATTAATTATTCAAATTTATTTTTATTTTTCATTTTTCGTGTTGTTCAGTGATATACATTTTGCACCCAACACTTTCGTCATATACATTTTGCACCAAACAATTACGGAGTGGCGGGGTTGGCAGAGTCGGGGTTGGCGGAGTCGCGGGTTCACATTTATAGTCATGCTTATGTATCACGACTCCAACTCCTACCAACCTTAACATGAAATTTAGTAATTTATAGAATATTATAACATTGTACCAAGATTTATAATAATTTATATAATGTTATAACTCTTTTTATTTAAAGAATAATATAAACAATTATTTAAATTTTATTCAATATTATTTTTAATGTTTTTAAATGTAAATTTGAAAATTTTGAATTTTGATTTTGTTTATGATAATAAAGGTTTGTATCTAGAAATTGATCTTTCTTGACTCTAGAGTTAAAATGATATATACTTGTATATACTATTTTATATTTTTTTTTGTAAATAAAAAGGGGTGGGGCCTGTTATATTACTTTAAACCAAAAGATAATAGTTGTCTGGGATGCCAGTTGTCCCGCCTGAGCAGGAAACCGGGACAACTGGGCATCCCTTACCATGTGTCACCCTAGTCACAAAATTGGCAAGATTCACCATGCAACGTCCTGCCCAAAGGAAACCAGGACTTACAGTAATGAAAATGTAATTGAGTATCATGAGCTAATGCTAAGGAAACTGAAAACTAGTTGGCCTAAAGCCTAACTTATAGAAAAACCAAAATCTAGTTCTAAACATCAATTGACCTGTTAGCCTGCGCACTTGTCCTCGTCCTCTGTCTGCTTCCATCCTGCTGGGAATGCATAGGCGCATGCGCAAGTTGGGCATTGTCGCTTTGGTCGGGTTCTGGAATGAACCGCGAAGAGCATGTCAAGCCTCTGGTCAATTCGCGCAAGTCGAAAGATCTGGTCATCCAGCAAGCTCCTCATCTCAAAAATGAGACTGAGGCACCCCAAGTCTGCTGAGAACGGCTGCTCCTGGCTATGGCTGTCGATTGATTCCTGGCTGTGCACCTGTTGATTATCCCGCGTCGCCTCCCTGGGTGGTGCTGGAGGTACCTCCTCTACGATGTAGCAGGTGGGGTAAGGCTCTTCGATGCGAGTGGCGCTGGGACCTGCCAGATTGCCTGCAAGCGAAGGCCTCCTGTCTGGACCAAAATCCAGAGGCAGGTCCCAATTCTCTGGCACTGTAAACAACAAGTGCTCGGGGACGCTTTCCATGCCCCCCTCCGGAATCTCTTCTTCCACATACGCCATGGGTGGCGTTCATGGCTTCTCTTTTCTCCGTCGGGTTGCCATTGCTATGGCTTTTTCAAATCTCTGTTTCCGCTGTTGCCGTGATTCTGCAGTGTACCATGCCGCTCCCCTTCGTGGTTTCCCTCGCGCTCTAGGCATGGTGGAGGTCTGGTAGAGTGCCAGAGTGCTTCCCCGAAAGGTTGCTCGGCTCCCAAGCGCTAACAGTATCACTGGATGCGGCCCCTGTGCCAGCGAATTGACGGAGTAACGACGACAAGTCTGCGGTTCTACTGGAGCAAAGGCTACCCAGAGTGACTGGCTCTTTGCTCTATCAACCCGGCATTGAAAATTATTGCGTGCCAAACCGCCATGGCCTTAATGACTTGCTGGATAATGCGCTCCTAGTTGGTACTTCTCCCTCGCGCGAGAAGCCTCGTCGGGTGAGTGCACCTGCTGCTATTCATGGCGAGTTTTGTTATGAGGGGACGCTGGCCGGTAGATGCTTTAATGTTGTGTCCCGGCTGGCTCCTGCGTGGCATCCATGCGCAACGTGTCACCCCATCCGGGGGTATATACTATTTTATATTAATATTAATAAATAACCTATAAATTAAATTTATTATATCTATTATATAATATTAATATTAAATATCGTATTCATTATTAATATGTGATAATGTTTTGTTAAATTTTATTCAATTAATAATTCAAATTTATTTTTATTTTTCATTTTTCATGTCAGCTTGTTTCGTGAAATACATTTTGCACCCAACACTTTTGTCATATACATTTTGCACTTAACAATTACAGACTCTCTGGTTGGAGTAGCGGGTCCACATTTATAGTCATGCTTATGTATCACGAGTCCAATCCAGACCCACAACAACATGAGATTTAGTAATTTATGGAATATTATAACATTGTACCAAGACTTATAGTAATTTATATAATGCTATAACACTTTTCAGTTAAAGAATAGTATAAACAATTATTTAAATTTTATTCAATATTATTTTTAATGTTTTTAAATGTAAATTTGGAATTTTGATTTTGTTTATGATAATAAAGGTTTGTATCTAGAAATTGATATTCTTGACTCTAGAGTTAAAATAGATATATACTTATATAAACTATTTTATATTAATATTAATAAATAAACTATAAATTAAATTTATGATATCTATCATATAATATTAATATTAAATATCCTATTCATTATTAATATGTGATAATGTTTTGTTAAATTTTATTCAATTAATTATTCATATTTATTTTTATTTTTCATGTCCGACTTGTTCCGTGATATACATTTTGCACCCAACACTTCCCTTATATACATTTTGCACCCAACAATTCCGCCATACACATTTTGCAGACAACATTTCGGTCATTTGCAATTCGACCCCGGACCACTGGAACTCGCAAACTTCACTATACCCAGGTTCACAACTTTTAGAAAAACTTCACTATACCAGGGTTCACGACTTTCAGAAAAACGACTAAGTAAAGTGAAAGATAAAGTACATGGAAAAGAGAAACTGGAGGGTTAGTGTATTCACATCTGTAATAGATAAGTTTCACCCTACCTTTATAAGATGATAAATACACATAAAACTATATATATTAAGCTATTGCACCAAAGGAAATGAAATGCACGTATACAAATATATTAAAATAAAATAGATGTGACAGGGTGCATCGGTTGGTGGACTTGTGGGTTGGCAGACTCTGGTTCACATTTATAGTCATGCTTATGTATCAAGAGTCCGAAAGCAACATGAGATTTAGTAATTTATAGAATATTATAACATTTTACCAAGATTTATAGTAATTTATATAATGCTATAACACTTTTTACTTAAAGAATAGTATAAACAATTATTTAAATTTTAGTCAATATTATTTTTAATGTTTTTAAATGTAAATTTGGAATTTTGGAATTTTGATTTTGTTTTGATAGAATATCCCATCATCCCTAAACATAAGAATATAACATTAAGAATATACACCATGAAAAATATCTAAATTTCAAAGGCACTAAGTTTATACACCATGAAAATTTTCTAAATTTCTGAGAAACCTATTATCGCACAGTTTGTAGTTTAGGTCACAGGCTAAAGGATAGAGGACAAACTGACGCAACGTGAACCTTCCCCACCCAATGTCACCTCGATGGGGAGGTTCTTTCTGTTTAGGAAGGTTAGACCAGGGGAGACGTCCCTGGTAGCCTGGGTTTTGAAGAGGCAAAATATACAAGGTCAGGGTTTAAGAGTTCCCTCCTCGCAGGTTACCACCAGTGTCAGATAGTCCGGCTAATCAGCCAATAAAAGAAGTGTAGGCCCTGTTGAAAACACCTGCCCGGAACAAGACAATAGCAACACAATACGTATATTTGTAGGCTATAACTCAAAGGGTTAGTACTTCTTTAACTATCTGATTTCATTCAATAAGCAATGCAATAGATACAAGATGAAGTCAACATTTTGTTAATTAGCCTATGAAAGATTATCAATTCATCAATATCCACCAAGATGACCAAGCCAAAAGTATATCCAATCAATAATTTGTTCAATAAATGCTTGACGTCATCACTCAATTGCTTATAAGAGTCAAAAGCTTGATGCGTCAACTATGACGTCAGCCTAGGTTAGCAATGTTAGGGTTTCAGAAATTAAAGTTTAAAAGGTAGTTTTGTACACTAGAGGCTCAACGTTGAAGATCAAGGATCAGTGCCTAAAGGGTTAATGGAGTCAACAGGTGATGGACGCAAGAATTGAAGGGTAAAAGTTTTATGAGGATTAAAGGGTAGGTTTTCAAGGTGCTGCTAAAGCAGGGCCTTGAAAGTAAAAACCCTAAGAGAGAGAGAGTTACTAGGTGTTGCAAAGGCAAGGCCTTGTGCTCTCTCCTCTTTCCCGGCAAACGACTAGCACAATAAAGAAATTTTAATCAAGACAAGATGTTCTTATGAGGGAGACGTTGCAAAAACAAGGTCTTTCAACAAACCCTAGATTGGTACGGCCCTAGTGTAGTAAGCCTAGGCTAAGGACGTCTCGCTCTTCTTGGCTTTAAACAAGTACGGCTAGCTTGAGGAATGAAGAAAATGAGTGTAGCAAAGGCTAGGCTCTATTTTCTTATTCAATGGTTTAAAGTTTCTTTGTCAGGGGACATAAGACAACAACCTACTTGTGTGGTTGTCCCCTAGGGTTTTGATTCAACAATATATAAGTAAAATGCAAGATATTTAAACTACAACCATTCAAAGAGAAGTTTTACAGGAAAAACACTTACAATTCATGAAGAAATATCCAAGCAAACCCTAGTTGTAACACCTTCCTTTCAAAGAAACACCATAAAATGCCAAGAAAACTCCTCCTTCAAAAGTTGCGCCTCACTATTTCAGCCAAACAACCATAATAGGGTGCTAAAGATTAGATCTCACAAGAGAGTGAGTTTTGTTATGTCCAAATGAGGGAAAAACATCATCAATATATATCATCCAATGACCTTTAAATTAAAAAATAGGTCATTAAAACAGCCGACAAGGCTGATTACCAAAAATTATACTGTTTTTACATTAACTGCTAAGTAAAAGAGATAAAATGAGCAAAAAGTGGGACGTCAAGCTCTTCTGAGGAAGACGTTGGCCCTTTTTGGGCATGTCCAGCATCCAGAAGTCAGGCGTTATCCCTTTTAGGGCTCCTCCAAGCTGCCACACGTGCCAGTAATCCCATCAAACTGTCACACGCTCAAGATGACGTCTGAATCTCCTGGGTGACGTCTTGTCCATCAAGAGGAAAACGTTCCATCTGAAGTGGGTCATCCCCCATAGGCTGGGCTCAGCCGAACTGTCCTGGGTGGAACATCCTTCTTTTCTTCGTATGCAAAGGCTCATCATATCACTGTCCTGTCTCTGCCACTGATGGGATCCCAACAACCATCTGACGGGCTCTTCAGCCCCATGGAGGTCTGAGCTAATCATCTCCCCATGTGTACCGGTCCACTGGTACCTGTCTGTCGGGCATGGTCCTGCACATCAAAAACTTTGCCCTCCATGGGCTCATTAGTCCTCGGGATCATAGCAATGTCAATCATATTTCATCATTAATTTTATCAAATGCATGCATAAGACCCCTAGCATATCATCTAATAGCTCAAA
>ML820417.1:50878-80322 GCA_009831015.1 Picea engelmannii | reverse complement strand
TAGGAGGTGAGCTGTACCTGTCATGGATGCAGTTCTTTCCAAGCCCCTTATTGCCTTTATTCTTTCTTTATTTATTACTTTTTCTTTCTTTTTTGCTTCAAGGTCTGACCAGAGGACACTGCCTTGGCGTGGTGACCAGAGCTAACAGTGTTACCCACGAGTATTTTCATAGAAATGATAAGGCTGGCTCGTGATGAGACCCCATTTCCCTTGGCCATGCAACCAAGGGTCATCGCCCTGGCGTGGTGACCAGATAATGGCAATGTCATACTGCTAGATACTTATGAACATAATGGGTCGGCTCGTGATGAGACCTCCCATCCTCTTGGCTAGGTCTTGTTTTATTATTTTTCTTTGGGTCCCTTATGTTTCTTATCGAGAGGCCTTTTATTTCCTTCTCGGGGATCCCTGGGCGAGGCATATCTAGGTTTTATTTCCTATGGCTTTTATCTTTTACCAACTGTTTTTACCTCCTGGGCCTTTAGCCCCTTCTTTCCACAAGACAAAGTGTAACCCCTCAAATAGGTCATCCTAATGCCCGGACTAGGGTAATGGGATGGATGAATTTGAGACAAGATGTAAAATGATAATATGGTGGGAACGGACGATGGCTCTTCAAATCCCCCCTGGTGGCTAACCAAAACCTATGGGTACAAGCTTGCTAGGACACCCCGTTAATGCCCCCAACAATGGTCAAGTGGGTTAGTGTAAGATCCAAGCAGTTGTCAGAAATGTAAGGAACCTGATGCATATATCTGAAAGTTATAATGGTCAAACATGACACATACCATGATACCTGGACCAATTACCTCATGGAGCAAGAGTCTTCTCTGATGCAAGTCCAAGCCAATGGTGATGGATGTTGTTGCTGCTGACAGGACAAGTCTGATGAAGAAGAAGAAGGATGGGCCCTCCAGGGCTATGCTCAGGTCAATCCTGCTCTCGGTACTCCATGTCTAGGACCTATGGGCCTCGAAACATGATCTCCTAGTTATCCCTAGAAATCGGGGATAACAAAACCAAGATTATACGCCTTGAATTTTTTTTTGAATTTATGAAATAATTTCTGAAACAACACCTAAAAAACTTTTAAATTTTTTGAAATAATTTCTGAAACACCACCAAGTGAAACTTTTAAATTTTTGAAACATTAAGATTATACACCATGAAACATTTCCAACGCACCAAGATTATACATGGAAACACTAAGTTTATACACCATGAAAATTTTCTAAAATTTTGAGACACCAAGATTATACACCTTGAAAATTTTTCTGAATTTATGAAATAATTTTTGAAACAACACTTAAAAAACTTTTAAATTTTCGAAACAGTAAGATTATACACCATGCAAAATTTCTAAATTTCTGAGGCACCAAGATTATACACCTTGAAAAAAATTATTTCACACCAAGATTATACAGACCCAACAACTCAAATATGCAATTACAATAATTTCCTAAATTTCAGTTGAAGTAAACTTGATTAAAAAATGCGCCTCGATAAAAATCAGTAGGGTATTTACAATACTTTTTTAAATACTATTACATTTATATAATGTGCTTACTTTTAAAAACGGAAGTAAATCAATCCAGAATAGTATAACATTTTACCAAGATTTATAGTAATTTATACACAGAAACACTAAGTTTACACACCATGAAAAATTTCTAAATATTCGAGACACCAAGATTATACACCTTGAAAAAAATTCTAAATTTATGAAATAATTTCTGAAACAACACATAAAAAACTTTTAAATTTTTGAAACACTAAAATTATACACCATGCAAAATTTCTAAATGTTTGAGGCACCAAGATTATACAGACCCAACAACTCAAATATGCAATTAAAGTAATTTCAATCAGTAATTTCCTAAATTTTAGTTGAAGTAAATTTGATTAAAAAATGTGCCCTGTTAAAAACCAAGGTAGGGTATTTACAATACATCTTTAAATACTATTACATTTATATAACCTGCTTACTTTTAAAAACGAAAGTAAATCAGTCCACCATGCTTCCACACTTTCATGCCACACTTCGATGTACATATCATATCTTAACGACATGATATGTCGTTTTAAAGGCATCAGGGTTGGAGACATTGGACTTACCAAAAATATACATTCCATTAGTGTCCAATTTTCCTATGAAACTATAGTTTTCATAGCGTATGAAGCAGATAAAATCCCAAGTTCTACCGCCAACGTTATTCTCACATTTTTGTGGGACAATAGTTGTTGCATCTTGTGATATAGAACAACAAGTCCAACTGCAGATGCCAAAAACCAACCTTGCAAAGTTGAAGAAAAAAAATGCGTAGGATCTCAACCCTGCAAACTGCAAGAACAAGTCTAATTGCCCAAATTCACTACAGACAAGATTGTATCCAAAAATCAGAGAAAAATGTATTGTAACAGGCATGTTAAGTAAACATTTAAGGCTGTGAGGCTTGTTAGGTAAACATTTAAGGTTGTCAGAACCGTCCAAGGGCCTCACGCTATGTAAACATTTAAGAAATAATGTGTGTGGCAGGTCTCTTTACGTACGTTAAGTACTTAATAATAATAAAAAATAGACAAACCTTGGATATGATAGCATATAAAACATTGGGATAAATTTAGCTAGTAGAAAATGCTAAGACAAACATTCGAACTAATGCTAGCATTAATCCACCTTCAAGCAATGCATAAGAAAATATATTATTCAAAAAGACCGTATATGATAAAAAAGTTTGGATATGCTAATATATAAAACATTGGGAATAGTGAAGCCGGCAATAAGACCTCCAATCTGTTATCCAATCAGATCATGACATACATGGTACTTTTTATTATATAAAAATCAATGCTTTTTGTTTCCTAGTTCCAACATTAGATATTATGCAAATATTTGTGGTCAAAGGACAAACTAATACGAGGTCAACGAATTATCGATCGCTATAGTCCCTCTATGCCTACAACAGGGACTAATAATGAAAATAAAGGTTAACGACTTTTTCCAAAGGGAAAAAAAATAGTGCTCAAGGTTGCTATTGTAAGTGTAACACAACTATTAGTTGGGTTTGTTATGATTGCAGGAATTAAATATAGAGAAGATGCCAATCTCATTGATCAATTTTTTTTTAGATTTTTTTAATAATTCCACATGTTTGTGAGTATGAAATATGTGTGTTTTATGCAAAAATCACATATAAAATACAACACACTTGATTTTATGCTTCTATTGATATTTATGTCATTTTATTGGGATATCATAACGGTTAAATTGAGTGTGCTCTATAGTGTGTAGATACCAAACAAATTATCAATATTTTTGGAAAATTATATATAGATGAAGTATATTTTCAACTTTCATTTCTTTTTTAAGTTAGAATTATGTTAGAGCTTGCTAAGTGAGAGTTACATCTGTCATACTGTCCCAGGTGGTTGTGACAACTTTGCCCAGGTGGGAAACCAAAGCTGTCGCGCAGCCATTAAAGTTCACAGTAACCAAGCAAGACTTAAAAGACTGAAGTAATCTTGAAATGTACAAAACTAGTTCTAAAATGCCACGCAGGGCGATAATACTTCCTGCTAGACTATCCATACCAAGACACAAAAATTGATACGAGTTAAATCTGCAAAAACCTAGAACTGAGATGTCGCATAGGAGAAAGAACATGTAAATTAAACTATCTGGATGCATTAACCCAATGGAAACCTAAGCGAGAAGAGGTTATCCTGAGCTGGGGTCGAGCCGTTGCTCATGCCTTTGGTCTTGCACGGTTTCCTTGCTTGGTGCACCTATGTTCAAAATAGCTTGCATGAGGTCATGTAGCAAAGTCACCATGTGTTCCTCACGATGTGTCCTTTCTGCTTCTCTGTGCTGCATTTTAGTGGTGGCACCCATGAGATCCTCCATCGCTCGCTTGATGACGTCGAGAGAGTTCGTGATAGCTTCCTTCCCAGTGTAGTAGGTGCAAACAAGAGATGGCGGAGGTGGTGGAGGTAAATCAGAGGAGGAGGTGGGGGAGTTGGAAGAGGGAAGGGGAGAGGACGAAGAAGTGAAAGGAACAAACAGAGCGGAGGGAGGAGGCGAAGGCGGAGGCTGGTGGGGGGGTGATGGGTTGAGTTTTAGCATGAAACCCGGGGAGTTTCCCTGGCTGTCGAACCATTCGACTCGACAGGCATAGGGAGAAGACAAAGAAGGCAGACCTAGAGAAGTAGCCCGGTCGGGAGAGTGGTCCGGGGAGAATGCACGAGGAGAAGCTGGGGCACGCTCCGGGGTGGAGGCATGCGCAGGGTCTGGAGGCAAGAATGGAAGAGCCTGCCTGCCTCATCCTCTCTCACCTCTTCCTCTTGCTGCGTACCAGGATTCCCCTCGTTTCGATTTTCCTCGAATTTGCGGCATGGGAAAGATCACCCGAGACCCATGAAGGAAAGCTAGAGTAATGTTATGCAAGGGGCTTGAAGCGGACCAGAGCCAAGAGCCACTGCTGAACGAAATAGGAGAGCAGGGCTCCGAGGGTCGAGAGCGCCAAGAAAAATTGACCTAGATACAAAAAACTAAACCATTTTCTAGAGGAAGCCATGACTTGGGTGGCGAAGGGCTTGAATAAGCCATGGCGTTCCCCAGTGCTGGCCTAAATCCGTTGAACTCGACAGGACGATGGGACTGGGCCTTCGGCCAACCCATAGCTATAAATTCTCCCATGAACTAGAGCGCCATGCCATTAAACTAGATCAAATTCAATAGAACGCAGAGTTGTCAAGGCCGATGTATTAAAGGCATGGAGTAATGGTGGAGGTGGGTGCGGTTTGCGCTGGCTCGAGGTGGTGAGAGACGTGGCCAAGTGTCTGCCCGTCTGGCCATCCACCCGTCATCTCCGATGTCACCCCATCCGGGGGCTGGTCCTTGTTGTGTGCCATGTTTTTGTAAGCGATCACTATGGGGTGAGTAGAGGTAGAGGTTGGAGAACATAAAAGTCTCCTTCCTGCAAATCTACCCCAAAGTTTTCTAACATGTATGCTACTTGATTTTCTTTTCTTCGGACGTGGGAAGGAAGAATAACCCACTGAGGCTGTAGGATTGACTTTATTCTGATCAACATGTTCATAAGTCTCCATATTGGGGATATATTCTCCGGATCTACACCATTTAGGAGATGAGTGAGGAGGTTGATGACTATCTGTGAATCACCTTATGCTATAAGGAGGTTTAGTCCTTGCTCTTTGGCCGCTTGAAGACCTTTGAGCAATCCCCAAATTTTTGTTGCATTGTTGGTGTTATGGCCCAAGTTCCCCACTGAGAGGTGTAGGATCTCCCCTTTGCTATTGTGTATGGCTGCCCCATATCTCGCCGGGCCTGGGTTCCCCTTGGAGGCTCCATCAAAATTGATTTTGTGATACCCAACTTGCGGAGCATCCCAATGGGAGGGGATAAACTTGGAGGTGATACCTGGAGGGGATTGAAAGAGAGGGGGAGAGATGGAGTTGCCAAGCATTGAGGATGATGAGCTAATTTGTCCGGCAGATCCAGTCATGATCCTTCCAGGGGTGCAAGTTGATTGTTTCCTTTATATTGGAGTGGATTTTAGCCCAGCCGTCTTGCTAGCTCAGGGAGGAGGATTTGAATATTCTGTGATTCCACTCTTTCCAAATATGTCAAAGAATAAAGCCCGGTAGAAGCTGCCAAATTCTGTTTAGGTTGGGAGATTGGAAAATTGGATCTCGCCATTCCTCCATTGTTTCCCTTATACCGAAACGATTCATGTCTGAGGTTCTCATGATGCTGGTGGATTGGTCACAAAGGTGCGAGCTGTAGGAACAAAGATTGAGAAGGTGGTTCTGAGTCTCTCCATTGTTACAACAAAGGTGACACCAAGAGGGGCCTATAAAGCCTCTTTTCATTATATTGTCCCATGTGAGGATACTATGGTTCGTTGCTAACTAGAGGAAGGTGTTGATTTTTGGCCATAGCTTTGCACCCCAGATTTTGTTCCAAATTGCTTCTTTTGGGAGGGAGTTATGCCCAACACTGAAAAAATAAGCTTCCTGGAGGTTGTAGGTGCCAGTGTTGGAGTGTCCCCACCTAAGAATTTCCTCCCCCTTTTGGCTGAAGACTCTCCTAAAATTGAGTTGATCGAGTAGTGGCTAGATATTTATCTCGAGAGGGATATGCAACTCTTCATGGGTTTTTTTCCAATTGCATCAGGTGTCTTTGTTTTCTTCTGGAATCCAGAAGTCGACTACCTTTTGGAGACCTGGGCCTGTCGTGAAGGGAATGAAAGTGTGCATATTGGGATCCTTATCTAGGGCCGAAAGTTGTTTCTAGGATTCACTCTAGAATAGGGCCGAGGTCCCATCTTGCAGTTCCCAGAAAATGTGATATGTTATCATTCCCTTGTTATTCCCGGCTGCATTCCAGATGAGAGATCTAGGGCTCTGACCATTCCATCTAATTAGATCTTTTTCCGGAATGGAAGAAGTGTATTTTTTCCTCTAGAGACGGGCCCAGAGGTCTTGCGGCCTCTTTAACCATCTCCACCAGATTTTTGCACTGAGTACTTTATTGAGGATAGATAGATCTTTGAGACTGAGTCCCCTTGCGTACTTTGGTTTGCACGTTTTCTTCCAACTGACCAGAGCCAATTTGCGTCCCTCTTTGGATACCTGCCAAAGGAAGTTCCTTTGAATATTTCTTAAAGTGTTGAGGATAAAGCTTGGGGTTGCAAGCGCCGAGAAAGCATAGATCGGGAGAGCTTGAAGGACAGACTTGAGGAGGATGAGGCGACGAGGTAGATTGAGGGAGAAGAAGGTCCAAGAGGCCAGTTTTTTCCTTAAGTTGGAAAGCATATCTTCCTAGGAAGTGTTTCTTAGCGGATTATCAATAAGGGGGAGGCCAAGATACTTGGAGGGGAGGACGCTTCAGGTGAACCCCAAGATATGCGTGATGTGACGTTAGATCTGGATAGGCGTGTTGAAGAAGAATATTTGGGACTTAGCGAGGTTTACTTCCATGCCCGAAGCATCACAAAAAAGGTTGATCACATTGCAAATTCAAAGAGGTTCACGAATTGTGGGGATGCCCATTAAGAGAATGTCATCCACGAACTGATTGTTTGAGATGAGCGGAGAGATTCCATGGGGGGTGAGTCCTGAGGGGGAGTGATCATTGATGGCTTATTTAATGGATAATCATCCCTTCCCCCATTAATATGAAGAGAAAGGGAGAAAGTGGATCCCCTTGTCTTATTCCTCTGGAGGGAGAGAAAGGCTTGGAAGGGATGCCATTGAACAAGATAGAGAACAGGGCTAAGGAGGTGAGATTGACGATCCATGAGACCCAAGAAGGATCAAGACAAAGGCTAGAAGGGTTGATTCCAAGTATTTCCAGCTAAGTTTATCAAAAGCTTTGGAAAGATCCAGTTTTAGAAGCATACTAGGAGACTTGGTCGCATGAAGCGAGTGGATTACTTCGTGAGCCAGAATGATGATGTCCAGGATCTGTCTGCCTTCCACGTACCCTGACTATTCCAGAGAGATGATGAACGGTATGATAGGTTTTAGACGCTTGGATATGACCTTCGTGATAATCTTGTAGATCACATTACAAAGTGCAATGGGTTAGAAGTGAGTTGGGGAGGTAACATTGTTCTCTTTTGGAATGAGAGTGATGAAGGTAGTGTTGATGGCCTGTAAGACCTGCCTTGATTTTCTGGAATCCTCTATAATTTCCCAGACTTATTCTCGGATGATGTACCAACAATGATGGAAGAAGTCCGAAGTGAATCCGTCGGGCCCAGGGGCTTTGCATTTTAGAGTATCGTTGAGGGCTTGATCCACTTCTTCTTGGGTAATAGGATGCATCAAGGCCTCATTCTGTTCATTGGTGACCTCCTTTGGAATATGCTTGAGAATTGATTTGATAGCTCGAGTGCGATCAATAGGGGGTTCTGTATGAAGGTTCTTGTAGTAAGACAATAATTCCTTTTCTATGTATGCGTGCTTTTGGATTTCCAGGACTTGGTCCGAGACAAGGTGAGTGATGCGATTAGTATGACGACGTTGGAGCATGGATTTGTGGAAAAATTTGGTGTTTCTTTCTCCCTCTTTGAGCCATTGGATTTTGGATTTTTGTCTCCAAAAATTTTCTTCTTGCGCCCATCTTTCAACCATCTAATTGTTGAGTAGGTATTATTTCTCCTTTAGAGAATCAGTGAGGCCTTATGTTCGGATCTGCTGTTGGAGGTATTGAATCTGCTAGTTGAGGATTTCCCGAGCTTGGAAAATGCTGCCAAAAGTGGTTTTATTCCATGCCTTTAAATATTGCTTGAGATTTTTTAGCTTCTGTAGAAATTTGTACATAGGAGTGCTTGTAGTGATCGCTGCTTCTTTCCACCAGAGTTTTATGTTGGCTTGAAAGTCTGGGTATGTCAGCCAGAATATTTCAAAGCGAAAGGGTTTCTTACCTGGGGTGCCACTGATACTTATCGAAAGGAGTATCAACCAATGATCAGATCCTGGAGTGTCGATCATAGTGGCATTCCAAGTGAGGCCATCCAACATGAAGGGTTATGAGATTAAGAAGCGGTCTAACCTGTAGGAGACATTTTGTGTCCCCGAGCGTCGATTGGACCAGGTGAGGGGTCCATTGTCCATTTCTATGTCAATGAGATTCAACAGCCCAATGGTTCGGTGGAACTGCTCACTGTCATTTCCTAATCTTCGTGTGCCCACCTTCTTTTCCTCCAGAGCGGTTATCATATTGAAGTCTCCCCCAAGGATCCATTGTTGATTGCCGATATAGTTGGAAATCCATTCCGAATGATGGAGGAAGGTGTCCTCGTCTCCTGGGGTTGTAGGGCCATAGAAATTCGTGATAAAGCCTGACTTGTTCGAGCCTATGAGTCAGAAGGAGGCAGTGATGGTCCAGTTGGAGGTGAAGAATCCCTCCATCAGAACCGTGGAAGGGTTCCCGAGTACGACCAACCCTAATGCTGCACCTTTTGCTTTGACTTCCACTAAATTAGCTTGCTTCCAACTTTTTTGAATAATTTGAGAAGCTTCCTCTCCCGCGCACTTAGTTTCTTGCAAGAGAAGTATGTCTGATTGTTCCTTCATTAACCTTTCCCGAAGCAGACCTTGATTGCTTCGTGCGTTGAGACCCCTTATATTCTAGGATAGCATCTTCATGAGGACGACGAGGGTTGGAGGGGAAGAAAGCTATTCGAGATCAGGTGGATCTAGCCCGAGTTCACTAGGAAATTTCCCACATCTTGAATGAGTTGATGTTTTAGTTTTTTGCCCCTTTTTTTCTCTTCTTTTGTGGGTTTATGTTGTTCTTTTGAGATTCTTTTTTGTATTCCTAGATTTGGATTGGCTTGGGCTGATCATGTAGAGTTGAGGAAGACCTTATAGACTTTGCGTAGTTGATCCAAAGGTATCGTGTAGAGATTTTGTTTTCAGTAGGCTTGTTCCAGGTGTACCAAGTCTATTCCTGCCAGTTCCTGATCTTCCAGATCTATGCCCGGGTCTCCCATTTTCGATCCGAGATTTGCGGGAAGGGAAGTCCCTGAGTTGTGTATTTGAGTGGATCCAGGGGTAGGTGGGATAGGATTTGGAGAATCCTGGACTTGCGTAGGGCCTGAGGGATTTAATAAAGGGTCGGATGGAATGGTGGGGTTTTTTGACGGGGTTTGAATGGCTTCGAAAGAGTTGTTGGTTGAGGTTCCAACTGGGGCTTGCAGAGGCATTTTCTTGGCTAGATGCCTACGACGTCCCGTGACTTGGTTGAAACCGTCCTTGGTTTTGTGAGGATCCTTGGGATTTGACTTGTTGGGGTTATTTAGGGGGAAGTCTCGGAATAGATGGCCATGTTTGTGGCATTTTGCTGCAATGGAAGGGGATGTGCTCATAATCCAGGGTTTGGGACCATTCTTCGTCCTGGCAGTCCAGGGTTATGGCTCCGAGGAGAGGTTTGGAGATATTTAGGTAAACACAGATTCATGCATAAGCAGTGTACCTTCGTTGTTTTGTTTCCTCCGAAGCTTTGACATAGATTCTTATCGTGTTGTCGATGCCTACAAGTATTTATTCCAGCCAAAACTCTTGAGGTAGCGAGTACAATCGGATCCAGACCGATGCATGCGTGAAATCCTCCTTCTCTGGGATGAACTTTTCCATCCAAAAGCGAAGGAAAAGACATGCCGAGTTGTAAAAGTATGGTCCTCCTTCAAAGATTCAGTTTCTTTCCTCTAGGTTGTGCATGATGATAGTGAAGAATCCTTTTGATCCGAGATGGAGGTCGTAATGACCCTTGGGATTCCACCAGTGTTGAATCCATTTAACTAAATATTTTTCTGATGGCCATAATCCTAGGAATTTTCCTATCATGGCGAAATATTTCATGTATAGTTTTTGGTCTTTTATCCTTGGAGAGATGATAGTGTATTTGGGTGCTACATGGGTCTGCAGAATGCATTGGCTTGGTTCCCAGGAGCGAGCCTCTTTTGGATGGTTTGATTCAGGGTCGATCTCCATGGGTTTATCCTTCAGCATCTCATCCTCCCAAAGGATGTTTTTCAGCTCATCTAGAAGCTCAAAGGGCGAACATTTGAAGTGCTTGAAGCCCTGCTTAGGGGCGATGATAGAGATGTAAGAGGGGTCGAGAGGCCCCCCTTCCTCGACCTCCATGGCTGCAACAAGGTATTAGGGCGGTGCGCACAGGGGTTCGAAGCTGGAAACCTAGCAGAGCCGAAAGTATCGTCTTTCCTTATTTGGTTTTTTATTAAGTAAAATTGAACAATCTCTTCAACTTTCAATTATTAAAATTAAAGGTTTTTTTATTTTCTCGTATTAATAACAAAATTTAATAATTTTATCAAGGTTTTGTTTTCTCTTATGGTATTAATCACAAAATCTAGGGATTTTAATAGTTTGCAATAATTAGTCTATTTAGAGGCAAATTTTTTTGGGGAGAAAAGAGATGAATCAATTTGCAACATTAAACACACTAAATTTAAAATCTTTACTCTTGCCTTGATAGTATTTGCAAATAAAACACGAGTTGGTTTATTTCCTACTTAATCATTTTTCCAAATGAGATAGGATAATAGTGAAAAATGAGAAAATAACATCAACCAAATGAGGTGTCAAGCACACATGGAAACCACAATATTATGGTAGTAGCTAGCAATATAAGGGAAAAGGACCACCATTATGAGGTGAGTAACTCAACGAGAAAGGGGGAGCTTGTTTGCATTCAACTTAAGCCATCGTCATGGGAGATCAATACAAACACGTAGAGCATTGATACATAGTGTATAAATGGAGAGAGGAATGCTATCATGGAAGATGTTGGTATAGATTGAGAGTATAGAGGGAACTGTATTAATTATTTCCAGAATGGATGGGACAGAGTCCATAGCTCCTCGCTTGAGAGGTCACATCACCCTACACCAACACCTTGAGGAAAAGAGAGTCGAGGAGAAGAGCGGAGCCAAACCTATGGTCATGGACTACGTTATCTATTTGTAGAATTTTGAGGCAGATGGCATCGAGTATAAATGTGAGGATGTAAAGGCAACCCCTCCTAGAAGATGGGTCAAAGGAAGACCTCCAAAACCCTAGTCTTGAAGGGGGAGGGATGAAACTCCTCTACAGAGTCACATACAATAATTATAAGTTTTATGCTTAGCAAATGACTTTGCCTCTAGGTGCAAGCCCTCCACCATGGAAATGTTGGCCACCCTAGAAGACAAAGTCTGTCAGAAAATGAGAAACACCTGCAACCATAAATTGATAAGGAGATGGATATAAATTTCCCATACACCAATATGTCTCGCACTAGGGTTACCCACTTGCACAATAGACCTATATTGGAATACCAAAGAGACGGTAGATTGTAGCATGTATATGGAACTAGAATAGGAAAATCCTATAGTGGAACAAATACTTGACATCCTTTAGCTTTTAGATGATAAATATGACTCCTTTCTAGATGCAATTCAAGGCTCAACGATGAGACATGGTGGCTCAAATGCTAGGCATGCCTAGGATGACTAAACAAAAGAAGAGGAAAAACCGAAGCTCCAAGATGACAACACCCTCTCTCTCTTGAGGAGGAGGAGGCTTAGTCATGGATTCTCATGGTTCTCTCTCATATATTTTTGGTTTATACATTATAAATTTTATCATAGCATGTTTAGATTTGAGCTTTAGTTTTTTCTATTTATTTTCAAGGGTATTTGGGATTGCATATGAAACCTTGTATTTGGATGACTATATATGCTTTATTAACATTAGACATCCCAAATTAGTTGTTTTCAATTGTTTTAGTTTAAGGGATTGTAATGACTATTTGATTGATTGTATACATTTTCTCAAACCCTTTTTATTTGAATATGAAAATGGGATTACCAAAAATGATCAAACAACTTCAAGTTATAGGTTTTTAAATAAAGTATCTAGGAGATTAGCCAAGTCCAACCGAGGTTAACAAAAAAAATGTAAAAAAAAAAAAACATAATAAACTTAGGCATGATAAAAAAAAATATGCTAAGCCAAAAAATGAGTAGGGAAAATATAACATCTCATGATCTATCCAAAACCACTTGAAAGGAGGTTATATTTCTCTTATACTAAGAGTTACCCCTAACACTACTAAGAGGTCACCCCTAACACTACTTGTTCTTGATGTAATAAAAAAGTAGTCATGCATGCCTTTGGAAAATCTATAAAAGGGGATAAATTGAAACCAAAAGCCTTAATGGATAAAATGTAACATAGTTAACCTCAATTTTTGGTATGTCAACAAACAACTAGGCTAAAACTTATGCACTTTTGCAAGGCCCGAAGATTGCCTCAAGATCTAGCATCCAAAAATTGAATGTGGTAGGGGACTTAAGGAACATCGCCAAGCATATGGTCTTGAACACTACCCCAAGCGATACTATTCTCACATCAATACTAGAATAGGCAAAGCAAGAAGATATTAATATCTCCGAGGTTAAGTTCTTCCATGTTCTACAAGAGAATAATCCTTAAAAAATGATTATGCAAACCAATCAACTTTGTTAAAAGAAACTGACATTATAATCAATGGTAAGCTAGGAATCTAACCTATCCCCTAACATTTCATGAAGGACATGGCATGCTTGATTATTTTAAGAAGGCACGTGGAAAATCGTATATGGTAAGTCCATCGATTGATAGTGTATGTAATGAGAAGAGACCTCTCCCCTCTACTCACGTGACTCAACACTCAGATTCACATGTTTTTGAATCCATTCATTAATTCATCCTTCTATTTGATGAATGTGAATGATTACGGGAGCATAATGTATTCGTGTTTTAATTTTCCTCATGCCCCCATAACCGAAAACCACTCTATTGACACATCTCATCAACAATTGAATTACAGGGATTTCTAAAGAACTCGCAAAACCACTATCAAACACTCTATAATCTAATTTGAATGTACGACAAGGTTTTAATTTTGTTTGACTTCATTTGACATGGCAAGTGAAAAGGCTTTGCAAATATTCAACAAAAGATTTAAATGTCTCGATGATGTTTAACTTGAAGGGATTTTGATAATGCATAACCATTATTTATTTAGGTGTATGAAATATGAGTTATAGCATAAGACCTATAAATTCATAAGATATCTAGATGTGGGACTTATGTAATGAGAGGAGATAAATGGATTAAGAAATAAAGACCAAAATCTAGTTTCTCAAGCATTGAATTATCAATGAAATTTAGATGTAATTTGTTGAGGTTCATGGTCATTATCAATGATCATGTGGTATGCTAGGTTTATAGGTACAAGCATTGAGAAGATAATCAAGTCCAACAACCCTTTAATAGCCAAGTCCAACTTTCCACGTCATTTTATCACGCCACTCTTGCCCAGGACAATGTTATTATGCCTTCTCTCTAAGTCTTTTTGGCATCGTAGAATTTAAGCGGGCACATTTGGAGTTACAACAAGAGGGAAACATACCAGACCATGGCCCCAGCCAATGTGGCCATTTGAGGCAATATACTTATGCAAAAGGGAAATATTTTTCATATGAATCTCTCAGAATTGATCATCAACAATGACCCTCCATGCTCTTTAAATAAATATCATGGACCAATAGAGTGTTAAGCCATGCATCAATAACTTTCAATGTCAAGAAGAAGATTAGTTGTTGGATCATTTTATGTTTAGAACGTAATCATGACCACTGGATTATATAATTACAAAACACACTAAGGAAACACACTTTACTTAAAGGTACATTAGACCAAGTTGATTTGAATTATCTCCTTAATGTCTGAATATCCTAACATCCCCCCTTAAGAACAACTTGGGATAGAATTGAAGGATTTACAAAGGTGACACAATGGGAGAAGGAAGGAGGCATTGAAGTGTATCCCTTCGTAATGAAAACTTCTTGAACTCCTAACATAGATCGAAATTTGGAAAACTTCACTTTTGTAAGAGTCTTTGTGAAAATCTATGCAACTTGATCATTTGTAGGGCAATACTACATTTCAAGAACGTGATTGTAAATACATTTTCTAATGAAGTGCATATGTAGCTCAATGTGTTTGTTGCATTAAAGTTGAACTATATTTTCAGAGAGCTAAATGGCACTTTGATTATCACACCAAAGTGTGGTCAAATCCTACTACTAAAATTGAAACTCTAAAAGTATCTATCGAAGCCAAAGGGCTTCTTAATTTTCACTAACTATTGATTGATACTCTACTTCTGCTAAAGAAAGAGTAAGGGCAAATTGTTTCTCACAAGCCTTAGAGATGGGCAAAACCAAGACTAAAATATAACTTGCAATAGACTTCTGACCATCAAGGTCACCAACCCAATTGAAATTAGTGAAATCAACCAACAAAGGATTCCCTCCTGAATTGTAATGTATGTCAAACTAAATTGTACCTGGGTACACCAAAGTATTATTTTTGTTGCTTTCCAACTCTCATGGGGTGTTTGCATATACTAGGAAACAAGGCCAACAAGAAAGAAAATATCAGGATGGGCATGAGCCAAATTCAAAAGGCTATCAATGAGCTAGCAATGCAAAGTCGCATATACTTCAAGTGTAGTACAAGTGGCAATAAGTTTGAATTCAAACTAAAAGGGAGATGGGGTCAATTTACAATCTTCCATGTAAAATAAACAAAGAAGGTCACATGCATACTTATACTGGGAAATGTAAATTCCTTCCTTGGTTTGCAAAACTTAGAAGCCAAGAAAATAATGCAACTGTACTAAGTCTATCATTTCAAATTTCTTCTTAAACTTGGATTTCACAGGGGTTAAAATTTTTGGGTCACTTCTAGTGAAGATAAGGTAATCAACATAAAGAAAAAATATTATGATATGGTTACCCACTTTCTTGTTATAGACATTGCGGTCATAATGACATCTAGAAAAGTTGATGTTAAGAAAAAAACTATCTATTTTAGAATACCAGGCCCAAGTAGCTTTCTAAGGGCCATAAAAAATATTTATTAAAGTGGAAAACAAGGCTAAAGTCATTCTAAATATAGCAATGAGGTTGTTCCATATAAATTTGTTCTTGAAAATCCTCATGCAAGAAGATGGATTTAACATCCATTTTATGGACCTCTCATTTATATGAAGTGGCAAGGAGGAGAACAAGCTAGATGGAATTCATTTTGGCTATGGGGGAAAGGGTTCCAATATAGTCAATCTCTTCTACTTGAGCAAATCCTTTGACAACTAATTAGGTATTATGTCTTTCCACACTTCCATCTAATGCATTCTTAATTGAATACATCCATTCACATATAAAAAAAATTCTTCCTTTTGGAAGAGGTACAAGATCCTAAGTATCGTTTTCCATTAAGGAACGATATGCTTCATTTATTATTATGTCCCAATTTGGATGGCCAAAAGTTTCTACAATTTGTTTTCGGATCACGAGTCTATAAAACTTGATCCAAAAAAGAGGAGGCTCATTGGAACTATGAACATGAACGACTCTTATCTGAAGGATCACCGACAAGATCACTAATCGTTTCTCATGTTGTATGAACCCATCTATGAAGCTATGGTGTTGGTGTAGATTCATGTTCAACAAACCCAACTAGATGAAGGTGAGCAGGTGGAGGTGGATTTTCATCTTCACTATCATCATTTGAAGAAGAAACTAGAATAGGAACACTAGTAGAAAAGTTGGGAATAGAATAAGACTCACAAGTCAAAGATGGGACAATCATTGAATTAAGCATGTAGGCCAAGAGACCATCAAACTTGACATCTCTCCTAATAATAATTTTATTTTGGAATAAGATTGAATAAGACTATAACCATTTACATCTTCAGAATATCCAACAAAATTGCACTTCTCACTCACAGGTTATAATGCTTTCTTTTTTCATCAAGAATGTGAGGCCATGCTTCACTACCAAACCTAGAAAGTGGCTTACATTTAATTTAATTGTACTCCATGATTCTTTTGTGTTATATCTTTTAAAGCCTTTGTGGGAGTGCGATTAACTATGTAATTGGCATAACTAATGGTTTTTTCCCAAAAATGGGGAATTAATACCTTATATTGGATCATAAAATTTGCCATTTCTTTTAATGTGTGATTATTTATGTTAGCAACACCATTTTTTTGTGGTGTATATGGAATAGCATGTTGCATCTAAATGCCCTATGCAATGCACTAAGTAGTAAATTTGTTGTTAATATATTCACCTCCATTATTTATTCTTAACTTCTGAATTCGATGTCTATATTTTCTTTCTACAAGGGCCTTGTAGGCCAAAAACATGTCAAAAACTTCACTCTTAAGTTTTAGGAAATAAACCCGAAGTGTGTCTAGAGAAGTCATCAATGAAAGTTTAAAAAATTACTTGAACCTAGAGAGAAACAAAATGAAGCAAACCACACAAATCACTATGAACAAGCTACAAGGGGGTCGAAGCATGCCAAGAGGCACATTTGTCAAAAAATTCATGATGATGTTTGTTGATAACACAGTCGAAACAAACACCATCTATGCAAGAAACAAGAGAAAGACCAATCACCATATTCTGTTTACATAATTGTTGCAATGAGAGATATCTTAGATGACCAAACCACTTATGCCAAAGTTTTCTCATGTCATCACTATGAACAATAAAAACTAATGAAAAAGATGATGACTCAAATTTGTAAAACATATACAACCTAGTAATCTCATCAACAATTATAATTGCTAGGAACTTCTTAGTGTCTTTTAAATAATTGATTACAACACAATGAGGTGAAAATTCTATTGTTTTACCTTCACATGAATGAGTGACTTAATACACCAATAGAAGATTGTAGGAAAGACTTGGAACACACAATACATCACTAAAATGGCCATCATATAGTTGCATTGTTCCAAACCCTACAATACTACAATACTAAGAAATCCATCATCACCAAAAAATATTATTTAGTGTTACATTCAATAAGAGTAGAAAAGATGGCTTTATGTTTAGCCATATGTTAAGATGATCCGGAATCAATAAGGCACTTGTTAAAAGAAGAAGTGGATGTTGGATTAAAGGAAAAAACATAAGCAAAAAGTGCATGTCCATGAGAAGAAGAGTTAGAAGAACTTGGAGTATCAAGGTTGATGTTGTGCTTCTTCTAGCTACCTATAAGGCACCCATCTTTTTGAAATATTTATACTCCAAATGACCATCTTTCCCACAAAAATTACAATGTCTCTAAGTTGTCTTTCCTTTCAATTTAGTTCATTTATCACCAATGCAAGTAGGAACTAGCTGAGAGGGTTTGGAACCCTTGTTTTGTTTGTTGTTGTGAGGATGTTGCTTCTTCAAATGCTTGGATTTATCCTTTGATTGAGACAATAAGGATTTATTAAATGTACATGTAGTATTCATCATTCCAAGATGCAAGAGCTTATATTGCTCTCTAATCAAGGAATCACAAAAAGTTTCAAAAGAGTTCATTTTATAAGTACACCCTCGACTAATAAGTGTTTTTTTGGTGGAGGGAAAAGTAGATACAAAAACATAATAGGAATTTCCAAGATTAGCAAGAATAGCATATATATTTTGGTCATCTTTCTTTGTTATCTTACATTCTTCAAGTAAAATTCTAAGTGTTTTAAACTTAGATAGACAATCTTTGATGCAAGAGAAATCACTAGGATTTAAAGCAATTGATAAGTTTTTGAGCTGGTGGGATCAAATCTTATTGTGTTTACAAACATGGTTTCCAAATTTTGTTATGCTACATCCAATTTCTTAATTCCTTGAAGGTGAAACTATAAATCACTAGAGATGGACATTCTGATTAATCCACATGTTTAGTCATTTTTATTATCCCATTTGGCTTTCTTTAATGGTTGAGTAGAGGGAATTTGTGCTCCCAAAGTAACACAATAAATCCCTTTACTTCATAGTAAATCCTCCATATGGGATTTCCGTTAGAAGTAGTTCATTGGTAAGCAGGAGATCACTAGGACTAGCCATATCAAAATATGCAAGTAAGATTGCTTCAAGCGTAGATATTGACTATCCAAATAGAAAGCTGACAAAAAATAGGTAGTGTTTTAAAAAAAGGTCTTGAAAACAAACTTTGGATGTCAAAGTTATACCCTTTTGAGGAAAGATATAAAAAGTAATCAATGCACCATATGGTAGGTGGAGGTTGGCCCACATTGTGATGGGTGCACAATGAGGTTGTCGACTTGAAAAAAAAATCCCTCATTTTTAAAATTTGCTTATAATAATAATAATAATTTGATTTTAAAATTACGGCCAAGCTAGACACCAAATTGGTGTATGAGACCCCCTTGTTTGTGGGACAAGGGACTCCCTCCGCGCAACGCTTTGACTGCTAAAGTCTATAGAGGTGTACATACCCTTCCCCTCCCTGGATTTGAACTTGTGACCTCCTAGGAAGAAACACATGTTTTTAACCATTAGGCTCACTCAAGTTGTACTCTCTTTTACAAATAAGTTACTTTAAAATAAAATAAGTGACTTACTTTTATAAATTAAGTGAAAATCACTTTTACAATGAAGTTACTTTTTAACTTAAATTTGCATGTAAAAAACAACTCAAAAAAAGTTACTTTATGAGTGATTCACCTTTATAATTTAAGCGAGATTCACTTTACATTAAATTATTTTATAACTTAAAGTTGCATAGACTTTTACAAAAAATAACTTAGTAAAAACAAAGACTCGAACTCAAGACTTTTAATTTAATAAAGTAACATTTTTCAACCAAGAGAGTTATTACAAAAGATATAACAAATGTTATGCAAGAGAATGAGGTCTTTTTTTTTTCAAGCTCTACCATGAAATGTGTGCTTACCCCCAAAACCCTTGTTTTTTCTTACAAAAATATTCAACATGACCATATAAAAAAATACAAATCTTCCAAAAAAAAAATCAAAACTTTATGGGCTCAGGGTTAGATCTCAATTAGTCTATCTGGAGAATGCATTTTTTCCTCTATGTTTCTGATTTGTCGAAATCATACAAAACACGAGGCAAAGAACATACGTAGATTACAAAGGAAGCAAACTTTTTTTTTTTAAATGAAGTATTAAAAAAATCTAAAAGAGATTTTAAAAATCAAAGTGATAATGTATACCTCCATATTTGATATAAATGGTCGTATTTTAGGCAAAAGAAAACCTTTTCAGGTGAAATGAAAAGGGTTTCAAACTAAAAATTTAACTTCAGACACATTGGAGCAGTTCTCTTGATCTAAAAATGCTAAAAAATAATAGATTCCATAATCCCTTTGATGCATGTAGTGACACAGGTTCAGGATCTCAATCAACAATAGGAGCAAGTCTTCGTAGGGGTTTGTTGATGCCCAAAAGTGCAACATAAAATTCCTTTCTGCAAATGGGTTGCAATGCAGTATTACTTATATATATTTAAATAATACTAAATAGGTGGGACCCCTTGATAAAAATAATGATAGAAAGTGCTCCTCTTATAGCGCTCATGATTACCCTTCGAGAAAGATTCACAGTTTGAGAATAAGAATGGAAATCCTAACCTATTTCCATGTGCAATTAATGGATGTTAAGGGTGCTAGCAATTTGATTTCAAAACGGAGGAAATGTTTATTTTATTAAACATATTAGTTTACTCTTGCTACACTTAGATTTTGATATATTGCTTCAAATATAAGCCACATGCAACTCATGGTATATTTACATACATGGGCGAATGATTATTATGTTGAATGTAATACTCCACTAGAAAGGAATGTGGGACATGTTATTTCGGTGCCAAGTGTTAAATGGGCATATTATTGCTATGAAATCCATATGAGAGGCCGATTCGACTTTGAGTTTGGAAATGGTATGTTATATTTTATGGATATTGGATATATGATGGTCAATATTCTATGTTTGGAACAAAGTATTTGGGAGTTGGGTGCTCTCCATATTTGGTTGTGGTTGATGGCATTTATTGTGAAAAGAGGGGAAGCGATGTGCATTTACTGCACATCGTTCTTACCCTACCTCGAAGCCACCACCTTCACTTTCTCCTCGCACTTTTTTTTGCTACTCTGGTTAGCAGTGCCTCCATTGTGCTCGGACTTTGGCAGAAAAACAGTTGTGCTCTTTATCTTTCTGGCATTCTTCTTACAGGTATGTTGGATCTTATCTCTCCATTCATGGATGGTTAGCTCTGCTCCAGATAAAATTATTTTGTTGGCTCTTAGAGTTTTCATGCGGAATGTATTTGTTTTCCAAAGTTTGCAATGGATTTGTTGTAGGCATTTTGGTTGTGTAACTCACATTTCGATTTTGGTTTCTTCCTGTTGGAATTTAAATGTTTCAAACTAGAAATATTGTTCGACATTTTATTCTGTTTGAAGTATATGGTTGTATGTGCCTGGACCAAAGGTGGTACTACTATAATATGATTGTTGAAAAATAACTATGGGTGAAGGTGTTCGCGTTCGCTCATTTCGTATGACTAATTTTGAGGGTTTCCTCTGTAAAATAAAAATAACAGTCGGGTCTTGTGACTATTGTGTAGCACCCTAACCCTGGAGGATGTGTTGTCTTATTACTACCATGACTTGAGGTGTTATGGGTGGCCTCGTGTTTTATCTTGTTGTCATTTTGATGGGAAGGAGTCAGTTTTTCTTTGCCTGCAACCCATGTCTCAAACCTTATGCCCATATGCTTGCTCCAGGCCTCGTTTCCCCTTCCAATATAAAGGCAAGTGAATAAAGGAAAACCCAAATTCGAAATTTTGTTTAACTATTTGACCCAATAGTGGGAAAGATTGATATCACCCACAAAATCGTGGCTCATTTGTTATTTATCTATGAGGTGATTTGGCCAATTTTGAGTATAGTAGGAATTCTATGGAAACAATGCCGACTTGGATCGCATGGGGTTTTGAACTCAGTTTGTTTGCAGTTGTTATTTGAGGTTGTGATGTAAATGTTATATAACAAAAGGACGATATATTTACGTTTCTCTTCCTCTCGTGATGTTTTGAGGCATTATGTTATGATTATGACTGAGTCGAATTGTTTTATAAACAACCTCCTACAAAAAGTTATGGTAGTTTTTAAAAGGAGAAATGAAATTCACAAGTTTGATAATCTTGTAAATTTTCCTTGAGTTTTATATTGCACGGTTTAAAAAGATTGTTTCCATGTTATGGATTCTGTGTGTTGAATTTTAAAAGAGTGTTATGGCATAAACAAAATTTGGTGGAAGTTTTGGAAATGAATGTGCATGGCAAACAATGGATATTCAAATGATTTTGTGGATATTGACAATGTTGATTTTAAAGTCAAGGAATGTAATTTCTTGTAACAGAACAATAATCACTATTGTTCCCGTTCATTGTCTCATTTTTCACTCATTATACGCCCGCCACCTTCCCAATAACATTTAATCCATCCCCTGTTTTGTTATCTTGAATTTCATTTTTAAAGGAAAATGATTAAAAAGGATTGGATGATGAATTTAGTTGGAAATTGTGATATGGAGATATTGTTTTTTGGAAGAAAAGGGCTACATGTTTTGCTTGAACAATATTCATTTGTTGGTTCTTGTCCATGCTACCATTTTTCATTCATTATAAATCCCCTCAGATTCCCAATGACCCTCTCATTCCCTGTTCAATTGCAGTTGATTATTAAATTCAATATTTGGTGGGTTGTGTCAATGGATGGATTTCATATGCTTCTATTGTGAATGATAGAGCCAAAAACTTGATTTTATTTAGGTAGAGTATTAGTGAATGGATTGTTAAAAATTTCCATATTCTGATTGGAATATTTCTTCATGATGAGTTTCTTTAGCAGGGGCAGCAATGGCAGAGGTGAAAATAGAGGTAGAAGAAAAAATTGGCAAAGAGGCCATAGAAGGCCACAATTTTCAATACATTTTGACGTTGATCCACAAAAACTAAATCAACTTTTCCAAGATGGTTTTTTAAATCTAGTTGGACAAGGAATTTTACAACCTAGACTCGAGAGGCCTCCTTTCCAGCCATACCAAAATTTCTCTAGTATTTGTGTTCCCCCTCATGTTTCTATGCAACCAGAACCACCTGTCAATGATGGTTGGCAAGAGATCGTCCATCAACCTGTTGCACATCATAATGGTTGGCCTACAGTATCGTTTCCATTGCCCCCTCCTCCACTGCCATTCAACCCAAATTCCCAAGTTGATCATGTTGCCTCACCAGTACAGTCCTCTTATGCAAGCAAGAGATTAAAAACTTCCATTCCTGAGCCAAAATTAGATAAAGGAAAAGAAGTGGCTAATCCCTCCTAGTCTTCCAAGGACTCTTCTAAATCAGTGTCCTTTCATATCTACCTCAAAGATAGTTGCTCCCATGTCATCAGTGAAATCCATCCACAAGGTTCCAATCAATTGAAGGTTGTTGCACGGGACAAATCAGAAAAGGGATCAAGAGAAGGTAGTAGTGAAAAGAGGAAAAATGCCTCTCGCAACAAATATGGTTTTTAATGCTTTTAATGTTATTTTCTTTTGAGGACAATTTTTATTGGTATGACATAATGTTTTGACAACAAACACACATTTAGATAAAATGTTTTGGACAACATGGATATGATTATATTTTTGGCTATAGTCATGTTTTATTTTGATACTAAAATATTTGACTATTTATATGAGGATGGGAATTCAAGGCGAATATTTGAGTTAATTTTGGGGGTATTATATTTCATATTTTGATGATCATTAAAGAAATGAAAATTGGAGTGACAAGGGGTCCCACCTATTTAGTTATTATTTAAATAGAACCTTATTTATGTGTTATATTATTTTGTCTCAACTAATTAGTTAAGCTAATTAAGATTAACAAAATAAAGGTAGTTGAACTACCATAACTTATTGGGAAAGAATAAAATCTCAATCAAAAGAAGAGACAAAAGGGGATATAACATAAGGATAACTTCTGATATAAAGTATGCTATGTACTTGTGAGATACTTCTTTTCTTCATTCATTCTGAGTTTACTAGAAAGCTAAACTATCTTGATGACAACATGGTATTATTGAACGCAACACAATTCAAAATTGAATCATATCTTTCAGCAACTTGTTTCTAAAGGTGTATGATTTATCTTTGGCAGTCTGTGTGTTCTTGTTTGTTTATGATTTAGATTACATGATTGATAAACAATATTTTGCAAAGTCAAGTGACAACATTTTTATGGCAAGTTGATCCAAATATTTAGCTTCAGTTTTCTTTTGTTGTCAGAGTCTTTTTGTATGGTTCTCATCAGAGACTTCTAAATCTGACTTTGGTTCCCACCCTTGAACAGGTTTGTGAAGAGAATTCTACTTTGTATCACAAAATGAAGCTAATAAAAAAATTAGATTTTTTATTTCAATCTCACATGTGTATATTAATGATATTTTTTAGATTTTTCTTTTATCCTTATCTCCTATCCATGTACACACTTATGTATATTTCTGCTTTCTTTCTTTTGCATAGTTACATATAAAATATAAAATCAGCCTTGGTCACTCGTACATATTACCTATGGATTAAGTGATTGTTTTGAATTTAAGTCTATAAACTCCGGGTAACATTCCCAATTATTTTTCCTTAGCCTAGCAAGATCTAGAAATGTTTGAGTAAGGTTCTTCGTACCTTTTCCTCACCATGGCTCTAATACCATGTTTGAGAAACACGATATATCCACACAAGTCGAACACCTTTAGGTAATCAATCACACAAAAAAATCAACTATCAATACACCCGTGTATTATGTGGTTAAAACCCTCAAAACGGAAAATGGCCCACATCCCTAGTCAACATGGCCACCTCATGCAATATTAATGCAAAAGGAAAATATTGTACATATGAATGTCTCACAATCATCAGGAAATGACCCTCCATGCTCTTTAAATAAAAATCATGGACCAATTGGGTGTTAAACCATAGATCAATGGCCATTAGTATCAAGGAGAAGATGAAGAATTGCATAATTTTATGTCTAGAACATAAATTGTCAGATTAAATAATTACAAATACACACTAAAGAAACACACTTTACCTAAAGAAACATTAGACCAACTTGATCTTAACAAACTCATAAGTGTCTTAATATCTTAGCATTTAACCTTCACAGAGTCAACTCTATAGTAACCCAAGTTACTTGGAAATTGTCATTAATGAGAAGTTAGATTAACCCTCACTACATAACACCTCTAACTTAGTGTTATGTGAAATATGCTTAGTTTAATGTGGAATATTCTTTTACTATTTTAATATTTTTCTTAGGAGGCCCATTTTAGACCCCAAACTTAGTCTAATGGACCACTAGAGTGGTCAAAACCATAATGTGAGGGGTACCTTATCTTCCTCACACCCCGAAAGGAACCAATTTTGTCTTGACCTGATCTTAGGATTCTTTAATCCCAAAAGTGGAGGGAAAAACAAGGGAGATGAATCCATGAAGAACCTTTTTTCTTTTGCAACACAATTTAAATTTAGACACTTGTACCAAGGAAATAAAACTAGTCCAAAATATTCAGAGCTCCAAGGCCCCCCCACTAGCATTGCATCCTTATCTATAAAATTATTGAAGAGAAACAAAAAAAGAACCCATTTGCAATGGGGAGATCCAAACCTTACCTCTAGATACCACTACCCATGAAGAACCAACACAATTTGTGATTTCAGAGAGATGTGGTTTAGGCCCACAAAAAATCCCTATCAAATTCCTCACTGCCAAATCCTTGACTCTATCCACTAGTCATTCTCACAAAAGGTGGATCCTTACTGAACTAGTGGAAGGTATGCACCACTTCCCCCTTAAGAAACCTTAGCTCATTTCTTCCCTCTAGCACCACATTTGACCTCCACCTCCATTAGAACCTAGTGCTTGCATACACTTACCCACCTATAGTATAAGAATGTTGCATGCTTCTATGCAAATGGTGTACATGATCCACCTAGTGATGACAACACTTATCTACCACACTTTTGTGTTGAATCGCCTTTTTTATGTCTCACTTACCTTAGCTTAGATGTATAACTTCTTAGGATTGTCTAGTGTTTAGGTAGGGTCCTGTATCGTCTTTCTCTCTCTTCCTTTGGCCTTTGGACTCTAGTTTGGTTCACTTTGACCTTTCACAACACTTGTTTTGGGTATTTCCTTACTTTATGAGTCCAATTTGGGGCAGAAGCCCCTAATTGGATCCAGAGTTACTTAATATGATTCATTACATGTCCTCTATAGTCCAACTCTGTTTAGTTATTCTATGTACGAAATCAAGTTTATAGAAAATAGCAGTTTGACTTTTTCGTGAAGGCCATTCTCTCTTGCATTGACCTATGCCTTGGGGTCATTCACTCACCTATTTATACAGATCAAATCCTCTTTCTAAAGTCTCTTGAACTCTTGGATTTCTATTTCTATCTTTCATTACACACTTTAATTGTCATCAAATCTTGATTTAGTTCCCTAACTTCTCTTCCACGTCATTGCCCTACTTGTTATCTATATTTTCCAATGCCTCTATAGGGATATGTTGCCATTAGTTATGTTATAACCTTGAAGACTTGTTGCTTCACCTAAGGCATCTTCATATGCTTTATCCTCTCATGCCTTGGATGATTCAATTCCTCCACCCAAAGGAAGTTCCACCATAGCTAGGAAAAGCAAGTAACAACTCTTCTAAGAGCATTATTAATGAAGTTACCAACTGGTACCATTGCAACCAAAATGTTAAAATCAACCAGTGAATCGATAAGTGGTGCTCTCAGAATCACCTCATTTTCATTGGTAGGGCAAGGGGTGGGCTGGCGTGGGGTGGGGTGGGGTTTAAAATTACAACTTGTTTGAAAACATGGCTTTAACAACAGGTACCATTGCATCCAAAATATTTAAATCAACCTCCAAATAAAAAAGAAGTGCTACCAATGGTACTCATTTTCTTTGGGCTTAAAATTGCAACATTTTTTAAACCATGACAAAAAAAAAACCCATCACTATTGCAAAAGAAAAAAAAATAAATAGGGGAAAGAACATGTTAATTTTTATTTCATTTTTTAAATAACAAAAAAAAAATTGAACATAATTAAAAGAAATCATCCTAAAAATGTTTAAAAAAAAGAAACCAAATTGTTTAAAAAAAGAAGAAGAAAAAAAATCAAAATAAAAAACACTTATTATTATTGTTGTTGTTAAGGAGGAAAAAAAACTTTTTTAAAAAAACATTAAAAATAATATATATATATATATTGAACTTGAGGCCTACAGGAGTCAAAGGCGAGTTTGCGCTCTGTTGGAGCGATCACTAGGGTAAATATTTTTGAATTCGAGGTTTACAGGAGGTCAAGGCTAGTCTACGGTTTATGGTATGCTTGAGTGAAACCCCAGTCATGTGTAGTCCCATAAATAATGGAAGGAGCCAATAGATACTAAAAGGTTGGATTTGGGCCATCCATTTGTGTTTTCCATGTTCTATGATTTGGAATAGGGTTGTCCATTTGTTCCATGCACCCTTTGATGCACGTGCCTCCCAAAAGTAGTTCAATATTATAACATATACATATTACTACAATGCTATCCTATTCCATGCCCCGGATCTGGATTTAGAAAACACACCGGAAGGCGATCTATAAAACGACATAGATATTGAACTTATGGACACTCCATGCAAGAATGTTACCTAATTTCCAAACCTCATGTCGTGATACACTTTTGGTATCATTGAAAACCTCTTATTCTACATACCCTTGCAACCTTTGGTGATCTCAGTCTATTGATCTTGGTCAAGCTCCCTTGGTCGTAATTATCTAGGGTTTCAACACAAGTATTCCTTGGTCTAACATTATATAAGCAACAACCTTTGGGGTTCATTCCCAATAGCGATAGTGATGAGGGTGATTATAGGATGGCACGACTTCAACATAACGATGTCACTAGACCAAACCTGAATCTAAATTGGTGAAACAAAAGAAATTGACGAACTCAATAGGAGAAATACTTATAGGCATTATCATGCCTTGCTAAAGAAAATTAATGCTTGGAGGAGGCATAACTAACATTAGTAGAAGGTGAGATCCTTGTCCTAAAAATAGTTGGAAATAATTGGCATCATATGGTAAGTGCCATTGGAAACCTTTTTTTTCCTTCTCCCACACAAATGTTATTAAACTTCAAATGGAATGGAGCTCTACAGCTAGGGGTTTTGCAGTAATTAGGGTTTCTATTAATAGGATTTCACCATTGTGTGCTTAGGCCTGCAATCCCTCTACTCTGGCTAAATGAAAGAGGACTTGTTTGATTACTCGGATGACCCATTGGGGGACCAACAGATCTGGTTCGACCTAATCAAAATCCATGACACCCTAGAGCCTAGACAAGACTTGAACTCATGGGAAATGACAACACTGAAGTTTATGGATATTTGGCTCAATGTCATCTTGGACACTAAGCTGATGATTTGGCCATCTGTAACACTGAAATGGTGGCAGAATTTTCTACATCCAAGAGTAGCTTTCTAGGCCCACACGAGGAGGATATTGGTAAGTATAGCCAGGGATATCCAATGAGATTTAGGCATCTTCCCCAAGCTACGAATCAAGTAGGAGAATTAGCCTTGTTTCAATGGAATCATCCTCATGTTGGTAATGTGGTTGACACACCTCCTTTAGACTTGATGGTAGGCTCTCTGAGTTCCATATTTTCTAAAGGTTTATCAAACAACAACTAGATCCAAGGGTTTATTGGATTAAGTCTAACTAGTGAGCTTATGAGTGGTATCTCTCCCTTTGATTCTAGAACCTTTACAAAGGGAGAATTGGAATTGGGAAGACCAAGGAACCCTCATAAACATAAGAAGTGTATAAGAAAAAAATAAGATTCCATTAACATCTTACTTGGTAACACAGTGAAACTCAATGAGATTATGGAATTTGAGAACTCAACGCTCATAGGTAGGTTCTCGAGTACGTGAATGGGAGAAACATTACTCAAATACTAGATAGAAGGAAAATTTAGCACCCTTCTTGGTTATATCTCGTGAAGCATTGTCCTTGTGAAAGGTTGGCCATTCTGGACTTTCCAGACCTCTGAGGATGCAAAAAATTATTCGATATCGATGGAAATGGGCATCATAGGGTTTATATCTCAAAAAGTGGCATCTGGAATTTGATTCTTGCTGGACCCACCTTGATTTTATTCTAGTTTGGGTTTTTATGTGTGGAATTCCACTAATCCTTTGGTATGAGGAAGTGTTTAAGGAAATTGGACATTATTTGGGTCTTTTTTGTGAAGTGGATAGTTCCTATCATGACACTGGATTCATGGGAATGGCCAGAGTATTGGTAGGACTTGACCTTTCCAAGGGTATGGAAAATTTCATAATCATCCAAGAAGGTCCATCTATCTTCTACCAAACCCTCAATTATGAAGGGATCCTATTTAAATGTGTAAGATATTATGAATATTGACATTTGGTAAAATATTATGCTCTCATGCACACCAGGAAAGTATGGTTTTAGAAGTCTCCTCCACCTCCAAAGAACCCAACTTCTTCTCCTTAGGAATATAATCCTTTAGAACACTTTCATGCTATCCCTCAGGAATCCATTTCGGCGCTAAACATCCCAACAAACGAGATCTCTCAGGAGCAACAAGACCCCCTCTTGGGACTACTTCAATAACAAGACTCTATGACAGTGTCAGGTAAGAAATTTTCACCTCCACCCTCTCCTATCGTTTTCTCTAGTCAAATGCTTATTGGGACCAAGGAGATAGGTCTAGGACTCAATTTGGGGGATAATCAAAGGGATTTCCTCTCTAGTTTATCTTGGTTCTCAAAACCCTAGAACTCCTCCCTTATCCATTTGGATAGTCTAGGAGAGACCCTCTCCATGGAATCCAAGCTTCTAGACCCCCATCCCCCTCCAATAGAGAAGGTGCCTTTGTCT
>ML820417.1:27767-50778 GCA_009831015.1 Picea engelmannii | reverse complement strand
AACTAGAATAGGAAAATCCTATAGTGGAACAAATACTTGACATCCTTTAGCTTTTAGATGATAAATATGACTCCTTTCTAGATGCAATTCAAGGCTCAACGATGAGACATGGTGGCTCAAATGCTAGGCATGCCTAGGATGACTAAACAAAAGAAGAGGAAAAACCGAAGCTCCAAGATGACAACACCCTCTCTCTCTTGAGGAGGAGGAGGCTTAGTCATGGATTCTCATGGTTCTCTCTCATATATTTTTGGTTTATACATTATAAATTTTATCATAGCATGTTTAGATTTGAGCTTTAGTTTTTTCTATTTATTTTCAAGGGTATTTGGGATTGCATATGAAACCTTGTATTTGGATGACTATATATGCTTTATTAACATTAGACATCCCAAATTAGTTGTTTTCAATTGTTTTAGTTTAAGGGATTGTAATGACTATTTGATTGATTGTATACATTTTCTCAAACCCTTTTTATTTGAATATGAAAATGGGATTACCAAAAATGATCAAACAACTTCAAGTTATAGGTTTTTAAATAAAGTATCTAGGAGATTAGCCAAGTCCAACCGAGGTTAACAAAAAAAATGTAAAAAAAAAAAAACATAATAAACTTAGGCATGATAAAAAAAAATATGCTAAGCCAAAAAATGAGTAGGGAAAATATAACATCTCATGATCTATCCAAAACCACTTGAAAGGAGGTTATATTTCTCTTATACTAAGAGTTACCCCTAACACTACTAAGAGGTCACCCCTAACACTACTTGTTCTTGATGTAATAAAAAAGTAGTCATGCATGCCTTTGGAAAATCTATAAAAGGGGATAAATTGAAACCAAAAGCCTTAATGGATAAAATGTAACATAGTTAACCTCAATTTTTGGTATGTCAACAAACAACTAGGCTAAAACTTATGCACTTTTGCAAGGCCCGAAGATTGCCTCAAGATCTAGCATCCAAAAATTGAATGTGGTAGGGGACTTAAGGAACATCGCCAAGCATATGGTCTTGAACACTACCCCAAGCGATACTATTCTCACATCAATACTAGAATAGGCAAAGCAAGAAGATATTAATATCTCCGAGGTTAAGTTCTTCCATGTTCTACAAGAGAATAATCCTTAAAAAATGATTATGCAAACCAATCAACTTTGTTAAAAGAAACTGACATTATAATCAATGGTAAGCTAGGAATCTAACCTATCCCCTAACATTTCATGAAGGACATGGCATGCTTGATTATTTTAAGAAGGCACGTGGAAAATCGTATATGGTAAGTCCATCGATTGATAGTGTATGTAATGAGAAGAGACCTCTCCCCTCTACTCACGTGACTCAACACTCAGATTCACATGTTTTTGAATCCATTCATTAATTCATCCTTCTATTTGATGAATGTGAATGATTACGGGAGCATAATGTATTCGTGTTTTAATTTTCCTCATGCCCCCATAACCGAAAACCACTCTATTGACACATCTCATCAACAATTGAATTACAGGGATTTCTAAAGAACTCGCAAAACCACTATCAAACACTCTATAATCTAATTTGAATGTACGACAAGGTTTTAATTTTGTTTGACTTCATTTGACATGGCAAGTGAAAAGGCTTTGCAAATATTCAACAAAAGATTTAAATGTCTCGATGATGTTTAACTTGAAGGGATTTTGATAATGCATAACCATTATTTATTTAGGTGTATGAAATATGAGTTATAGCATAAGACCTATAAATTCATAAGATATCTAGATGTGGGACTTATGTAATGAGAGGAGATAAATGGATTAAGAAATAAAGACCAAAATCTAGTTTCTCAAGCATTGAATTATCAATGAAATTTAGATGTAATTTGTTGAGGTTCATGGTCATTATCAATGATCATGTGGTATGCTAGGTTTATAGGTACAAGCATTGAGAAGATAATCAAGTCCAACAACCCTTTAATAGCCAAGTCCAACTTTCCACGTCATTTTATCACGCCACTCTTGCCCAGGACAATGTTATTATGCCTTCTCTCTAAGTCTTTTTGGCATCGTAGAATTTAAGCGGGCACATTTGGAGTTACAACAAGAGGGAAACATACCAGACCATGGCCCCAGCCAATGTGGCCATTTGAGGCAATATACTTATGCAAAAGGGAAATATTTTTCATATGAATCTCTCAGAATTGATCATCAACAATGACCCTCCATGCTCTTTAAATAAATATCATGGACCAATAGAGTGTTAAGCCATGCATCAATAACTTTCAATGTCAAGAAGAAGATTAGTTGTTGGATCATTTTATGTTTAGAACGTAATCATGACCACTGGATTATATAATTACAAAACACACTAAGGAAACACACTTTACTTAAAGGTACATTAGACCAAGTTGATTTGAATTATCTCCTTAATGTCTGAATATCCTAACATCCCCCCTTAAGAACAACTTGGGATAGAATTGAAGGATTTACAAAGGTGACACAATGGGAGAAGGAAGGAGGCATTGAAGTGTATCCCTTCGTAATGAAAACTTCTTGAACTCCTAACATAGATCGAAATTTGGAAAACTTCACTTTTGTAAGAGTCTTTGTGAAAATCTATGCAACTTGATCATTTGTAGGGCAATACTACATTTCAAGAACGTGATTGTAAATACATTTTCTAATGAAGTGCATATGTAGCTCAATGTGTTTGTTGCATTAAAGTTGAACTATATTTTCAGAGAGCTAAATGGCACTTTGATTATCACACCAAAGTGTGGTCAAATCCTACTACTAAAATTGAAACTCTAAAAGTATCTATCGAAGCCAAAGGGCTTCTTAATTTTCACTAACTATTGATTGATACTCTACTTCTGCTAAAGAAAGAGTAAGGGCAAATTGTTTCTCACAAGCCTTAGAGATGGGCAAAACCAAGACTAAAATATAACTTGCAATAGACTTCTGACCATCAAGGTCACCAACCCAATTGAAATTAGTGAAATCAACCAACAAAGGATTCCCTCCTGAATTGTAATGTATGTCAAACTAAATTGTACCTGGGTACACCAAAGTATTATTTTTGTTGCTTTCCAACTCTCATGGGGTGTTTGCATATACTAGGAAACAAGGCCAACAAGAAAGAAAATATCAGGATGGGCATGAGCCAAATTCAAAAGGCTATCAATGAGCTAGCAATGCAAAGTCGCATATACTTCAAGTGTAGTACAAGTGGCAATAAGTTTGAATTCAAACTAAAAGGGAGATGGGGTCAATTTACAATCTTCCATGTAAAATAAACAAAGAAGGTCACATGCATACTTATACTGGGAAATGTAAATTCCTTCCTTGGTTTGCAAAACTTAGAAGCCAAGAAAATAATGCAACTGTACTAAGTCTATCATTTCAAATTTCTTCTTAAACTTGGATTTCACAGGGGTTAAAATTTTTGGGTCACTTCTAGTGAAGATAAGGTAATCAACATAAAGAAAAAATATTATGATATGGTTACCCACTTTCTTGTTATAGACATTGCGGTCATAATGACATCTAGAAAAGTTGATGTTAAGAAAAAAACTATCTATTTTAGAATACCAGGCCCAAGTAGCTTTCTAAGGGCCATAAAAAATATTTATTAAAGTGGAAAACAAGGCTAAAGTCATTCTAAATATAGCAATGAGGTTGTTCCATATAAATTTGTTCTTGAAAATCCTCATGCAAGAAGATGGATTTAACATCCATTTTATGGACCTCTCATTTATATGAAGTGGCAAGGAGGAGAACAAGCTAGATGGAATTCATTTTGGCTATGGGGGAAAGGGTTCCAATATAGTCAATCTCTTCTACTTGAGCAAATCCTTTGACAACTAATTAGGTATTATGTCTTTCCACACTTCCATCTAATGCATTCTTAATTGAATACATCCATTCACATATAAAAAAAATTCTTCCTTTTGGAAGAGGTACAAGATCCTAAGTATCGTTTTCCATTAAGGAACGATATGCTTCATTTATTATTATGTCCCAATTTGGATGGCCAAAAGTTTCTACAATTTGTTTTCGGATCACGAGTCTATAAAACTTGATCCAAAAAAGAGGAGGCTCATTGGAACTATGAACATGAACGACTCTTATCTGAAGGATCACCGACAAGATCACTAATCGTTTCTCATGTTGTATGAACCCATCTATGAAGCTATGGTGTTGGTGTAGATTCATGTTCAACAAACCCAACTAGATGAAGGTGAGCAGGTGGAGGTGGATTTTCATCTTCACTATCATCATTTGAAGAAGAAACTAGAATAGGAACACTAGTAGAAAAGTTGGGAATAGAATAAGACTCACAAGTCAAAGATGGGACAATCATTGAATTAAGCATGTAGGCCAAGAGACCATCAAACTTGACATCTCTCCTAATAATAATTTTATTTTGGAATAAGATTGAATAAGACTATAACCATTTACATCTTCAGAATATCCAACAAAATTGCACTTCTCACTCACAGGTTATAATGCTTTCTTTTTTCATCAAGAATGTGAGGCCATGCTTCACTACCAAACCTAGAAAGTGGCTTACATTTAATTTAATTGTACTCCATGATTCTTTTGTGTTATATCTTTTAAAGCCTTTGTGGGAGTGCGATTAACTATGTAATTGGCATAACTAATGGTTTTTTCCCAAAAATGGGGAATTAATACCTTATATTGGATCATAAAATTTGCCATTTCTTTTAATGTGTGATTATTTATGTTAGCAACACCATTTTTTTGTGGTGTATATGGAATAGCATGTTGCATCTAAATGCCCTATGCAATGCACTAAGTAGTAAATTTGTTGTTAATATATTCACCTCCATTATTTATTCTTAACTTCTGAATTCGATGTCTATATTTTCTTTCTACAAGGGCCTTGTAGGCCAAAAACATGTCAAAAACTTCACTCTTAAGTTTTAGGAAATAAACCCGAAGTGTGTCTAGAGAAGTCATCAATGAAAGTTTAAAAAATTACTTGAACCTAGAGAGAAACAAAATGAAGCAAACCACACAAATCACTATGAACAAGCTACAAGGGGGTCGAAGCATGCCAAGAGGCACATTTGTCAAAAAATTCATGATGATGTTTGTTGATAACACAGTCGAAACAAACACCATCTATGCAAGAAACAAGAGAAAGACCAATCACCATATTCTGTTTACATAATTGTTGCAATGAGAGATATCTTAGATGACCAAACCACTTATGCCAAAGTTTTCTCATGTCATCACTATGAACAATAAAAACTAATGAAAAAGATGATGACTCAAATTTGTAAAACATATACAACCTAGTAATCTCATCAACAATTATAATTGCTAGGAACTTCTTAGTGTCTTTTAAATAATTGATTACAACACAATGAGGTGAAAATTCTATTGTTTTACCTTCACATGAATGAGTGACTTAATACACCAATAGAAGATTGTAGGAAAGACTTGGAACACACAATACATCACTAAAATGGCCATCATATAGTTGCATTGTTCCAAACCCTACAATACTACAATACTAAGAAATCCATCATCACCAAAAAATATTATTTAGTGTTACATTCAATAAGAGTAGAAAAGATGGCTTTATGTTTAGCCATATGTTAAGATGATCCGGAATCAATAAGGCACTTGTTAAAAGAAGAAGTGGATGTTGGATTAAAGGAAAAAACATAAGCAAAAAGTGCATGTCCATGAGAAGAAGAGTTAGAAGAACTTGGAGTATCAAGGTTGATGTTGTGCTTCTTCTAGCTACCTATAAGGCACCCATCTTTTTGAAATATTTATACTCCAAATGACCATCTTTCCCACAAAAATTACAATGTCTCTAAGTTGTCTTTCCTTTCAATTTAGTTCATTTATCACCAATGCAAGTAGGAACTAGCTGAGAGGGTTTGGAACCCTTGTTTTGTTTGTTGTTGTGAGGATGTTGCTTCTTCAAATGCTTGGATTTATCCTTTGATTGAGACAATAAGGATTTATTAAATGTACATGTAGTATTCATCATTCCAAGATGCAAGAGCTTATATTGCTCTCTAATCAAGGAATCACAAAAAGTTTCAAAAGAGTTCATTTTATAAGTACACCCTCGACTAATAAGTGTTTTTTTGGTGGAGGGAAAAGTAGATACAAAAACATAATAGGAATTTCCAAGATTAGCAAGAATAGCATATATATTTTGGTCATCTTTCTTTGTTATCTTACATTCTTCAAGTAAAATTCTAAGTGTTTTAAACTTAGATAGACAATCTTTGATGCAAGAGAAATCACTAGGATTTAAAGCAATTGATAAGTTTTTGAGCTGGTGGGATCAAATCTTATTGTGTTTACAAACATGGTTTCCAAATTTTGTTATGCTACATCCAATTTCTTAATTCCTTGAAGGTGAAACTATAAATCACTAGAGATGGACATTCTGATTAATCCACATGTTTAGTCATTTTTATTATCCCATTTGGCTTTCTTTAATGGTTGAGTAGAGGGAATTTGTGCTCCCAAAGTAACACAATAAATCCCTTTACTTCATAGTAAATCCTCCATATGGGATTTCCGTTAGAAGTAGTTCATTGGTAAGCAGGAGATCACTAGGACTAGCCATATCAAAATATGCAAGTAAGATTGCTTCAAGCGTAGATATTGACTATCCAAATAGAAAGCTGACAAAAAATAGGTAGTGTTTTAAAAAAAGGTCTTGAAAACAAACTTTGGATGTCAAAGTTATACCCTTTTGAGGAAAGATATAAAAAGTAATCAATGCACCATATGGTAGGTGGAGGTTGGCCCACATTGTGATGGGTGCACAATGAGGTTGTCGACTTGAAAAAAAAATCCCTCATTTTTAAAATTTGCTTATAATAATAATAATAATTTGATTTTAAAATTACGGCCAAGCTAGACACCAAATTGGTGTATGAGACCCCCTTGTTTGTGGGACAAGGGACTCCCTCCGCGCAACGCTTTGACTGCTAAAGTCTATAGAGGTGTACATACCCTTCCCCTCCCTGGATTTGAACTTGTGACCTCCTAGGAAGAAACACATGTTTTTAACCATTAGGCTCACTCAAGTTGTACTCTCTTTTACAAATAAGTTACTTTAAAATAAAATAAGTGACTTACTTTTATAAATTAAGTGAAAATCACTTTTACAATGAAGTTACTTTTTAACTTAAATTTGCATGTAAAAAACAACTCAAAAAAAGTTACTTTATGAGTGATTCACCTTTATAATTTAAGCGAGATTCACTTTACATTAAATTATTTTATAACTTAAAGTTGCATAGACTTTTACAAAAAATAACTTAGTAAAAACAAAGACTCGAACTCAAGACTTTTAATTTAATAAAGTAACATTTTTCAACCAAGAGAGTTATTACAAAAGATATAACAAATGTTATGCAAGAGAATGAGGTCTTTTTTTTTTCAAGCTCTACCATGAAATGTGTGCTTACCCCCAAAACCCTTGTTTTTTCTTACAAAAATATTCAACATGACCATATAAAAAAATACAAATCTTCCAAAAAAAAAATCAAAACTTTATGGGCTCAGGGTTAGATCTCAATTAGTCTATCTGGAGAATGCATTTTTTCCTCTATGTTTCTGATTTGTCGAAATCATACAAAACACGAGGCAAAGAACATACGTAGATTACAAAGGAAGCAAACTTTTTTTTTTTAAATGAAGTATTAAAAAAATCTAAAAGAGATTTTAAAAATCAAAGTGATAATGTATACCTCCATATTTGATATAAATGGTCGTATTTTAGGCAAAAGAAAACCTTTTCAGGTGAAATGAAAAGGGTTTCAAACTAAAAATTTAACTTCAGACACATTGGAGCAGTTCTCTTGATCTAAAAATGCTAAAAAATAATAGATTCCATAATCCCTTTGATGCATGTAGTGACACAGGTTCAGGATCTCAATCAACAATAGGAGCAAGTCTTCGTAGGGGTTTGTTGATGCCCAAAAGTGCAACATAAAATTCCTTTCTGCAAATGGGTTGCAATGCAGTATTACTTATATATATTTAAATAATACTAAATAGGTGGGACCCCTTGATAAAAATAATGATAGAAAGTGCTCCTCTTATAGCGCTCATGATTACCCTTCGAGAAAGATTCACAGTTTGAGAATAAGAATGGAAATCCTAACCTATTTCCATGTGCAATTAATGGATGTTAAGGGTGCTAGCAATTTGATTTCAAAACGGAGGAAATGTTTATTTTATTAAACATATTAGTTTACTCTTGCTACACTTAGATTTTGATATATTGCTTCAAATATAAGCCACATGCAACTCATGGTATATTTACATACATGGGCGAATGATTATTATGTTGAATGTAATACTCCACTAGAAAGGAATGTGGGACATGTTATTTCGGTGCCAAGTGTTAAATGGGCATATTATTGCTATGAAATCCATATGAGAGGCCGATTCGACTTTGAGTTTGGAAATGGTATGTTATATTTTATGGATATTGGATATATGATGGTCAATATTCTATGTTTGGAACAAAGTATTTGGGAGTTGGGTGCTCTCCATATTTGGTTGTGGTTGATGGCATTTATTGTGAAAAGAGGGGAAGCGATGTGCATTTACTGCACATCGTTCTTACCCTACCTCGAAGCCACCACCTTCACTTTCTCCTCGCACTTTTTTTTGCTACTCTGGTTAGCAGTGCCTCCATTGTGCTCGGACTTTGGCAGAAAAACAGTTGTGCTCTTTATCTTTCTGGCATTCTTCTTACAGGTATGTTGGATCTTATCTCTCCATTCATGGATGGTTAGCTCTGCTCCAGATAAAATTATTTTGTTGGCTCTTAGAGTTTTCATGCGGAATGTATTTGTTTTCCAAAGTTTGCAATGGATTTGTTGTAGGCATTTTGGTTGTGTAACTCACATTTCGATTTTGGTTTCTTCCTGTTGGAATTTAAATGTTTCAAACTAGAAATATTGTTCGACATTTTATTCTGTTTGAAGTATATGGTTGTATGTGCCTGGACCAAAGGTGGTACTACTATAATATGATTGTTGAAAAATAACTATGGGTGAAGGTGTTCGCGTTCGCTCATTTCGTATGACTAATTTTGAGGGTTTCCTCTGTAAAATAAAAATAACAGTCGGGTCTTGTGACTATTGTGTAGCACCCTAACCCTGGAGGATGTGTTGTCTTATTACTACCATGACTTGAGGTGTTATGGGTGGCCTCGTGTTTTATCTTGTTGTCATTTTGATGGGAAGGAGTCAGTTTTTCTTTGCCTGCAACCCATGTCTCAAACCTTATGCCCATATGCTTGCTCCAGGCCTCGTTTCCCCTTCCAATATAAAGGCAAGTGAATAAAGGAAAACCCAAATTCGAAATTTTGTTTAACTATTTGACCCAATAGTGGGAAAGATTGATATCACCCACAAAATCGTGGCTCATTTGTTATTTATCTATGAGGTGATTTGGCCAATTTTGAGTATAGTAGGAATTCTATGGAAACAATGCCGACTTGGATCGCATGGGGTTTTGAACTCAGTTTGTTTGCAGTTGTTATTTGAGGTTGTGATGTAAATGTTATATAACAAAAGGACGATATATTTACGTTTCTCTTCCTCTCGTGATGTTTTGAGGCATTATGTTATGATTATGACTGAGTCGAATTGTTTTATAAACAACCTCCTACAAAAAGTTATGGTAGTTTTTAAAAGGAGAAATGAAATTCACAAGTTTGATAATCTTGTAAATTTTCCTTGAGTTTTATATTGCACGGTTTAAAAAGATTGTTTCCATGTTATGGATTCTGTGTGTTGAATTTTAAAAGAGTGTTATGGCATAAACAAAATTTGGTGGAAGTTTTGGAAATGAATGTGCATGGCAAACAATGGATATTCAAATGATTTTGTGGATATTGACAATGTTGATTTTAAAGTCAAGGAATGTAATTTCTTGTAACAGAACAATAATCACTATTGTTCCCGTTCATTGTCTCATTTTTCACTCATTATACGCCCGCCACCTTCCCAATAACATTTAATCCATCCCCTGTTTTGTTATCTTGAATTTCATTTTTAAAGGAAAATGATTAAAAAGGATTGGATGATGAATTTAGTTGGAAATTGTGATATGGAGATATTGTTTTTTGGAAGAAAAGGGCTACATGTTTTGCTTGAACAATATTCATTTGTTGGTTCTTGTCCATGCTACCATTTTTCATTCATTATAAATCCCCTCAGATTCCCAATGACCCTCTCATTCCCTGTTCAATTGCAGTTGATTATTAAATTCAATATTTGGTGGGTTGTGTCAATGGATGGATTTCATATGCTTCTATTGTGAATGATAGAGCCAAAAACTTGATTTTATTTAGGTAGAGTATTAGTGAATGGATTGTTAAAAATTTCCATATTCTGATTGGAATATTTCTTCATGATGAGTTTCTTTAGCAGGGGCAGCAATGGCAGAGGTGAAAATAGAGGTAGAAGAAAAAATTGGCAAAGAGGCCATAGAAGGCCACAATTTTCAATACATTTTGACGTTGATCCACAAAAACTAAATCAACTTTTCCAAGATGGTTTTTTAAATCTAGTTGGACAAGGAATTTTACAACCTAGACTCGAGAGGCCTCCTTTCCAGCCATACCAAAATTTCTCTAGTATTTGTGTTCCCCCTCATGTTTCTATGCAACCAGAACCACCTGTCAATGATGGTTGGCAAGAGATCGTCCATCAACCTGTTGCACATCATAATGGTTGGCCTACAGTATCGTTTCCATTGCCCCCTCCTCCACTGCCATTCAACCCAAATTCCCAAGTTGATCATGTTGCCTCACCAGTACAGTCCTCTTATGCAAGCAAGAGATTAAAAACTTCCATTCCTGAGCCAAAATTAGATAAAGGAAAAGAAGTGGCTAATCCCTCCTAGTCTTCCAAGGACTCTTCTAAATCAGTGTCCTTTCATATCTACCTCAAAGATAGTTGCTCCCATGTCATCAGTGAAATCCATCCACAAGGTTCCAATCAATTGAAGGTTGTTGCACGGGACAAATCAGAAAAGGGATCAAGAGAAGGTAGTAGTGAAAAGAGGAAAAATGCCTCTCGCAACAAATATGGTTTTTAATGCTTTTAATGTTATTTTCTTTTGAGGACAATTTTTATTGGTATGACATAATGTTTTGACAACAAACACACATTTAGATAAAATGTTTTGGACAACATGGATATGATTATATTTTTGGCTATAGTCATGTTTTATTTTGATACTAAAATATTTGACTATTTATATGAGGATGGGAATTCAAGGCGAATATTTGAGTTAATTTTGGGGGTATTATATTTCATATTTTGATGATCATTAAAGAAATGAAAATTGGAGTGACAAGGGGTCCCACCTATTTAGTTATTATTTAAATAGAACCTTATTTATGTGTTATATTATTTTGTCTCAACTAATTAGTTAAGCTAATTAAGATTAACAAAATAAAGGTAGTTGAACTACCATAACTTATTGGGAAAGAATAAAATCTCAATCAAAAGAAGAGACAAAAGGGGATATAACATAAGGATAACTTCTGATATAAAGTATGCTATGTACTTGTGAGATACTTCTTTTCTTCATTCATTCTGAGTTTACTAGAAAGCTAAACTATCTTGATGACAACATGGTATTATTGAACGCAACACAATTCAAAATTGAATCATATCTTTCAGCAACTTGTTTCTAAAGGTGTATGATTTATCTTTGGCAGTCTGTGTGTTCTTGTTTGTTTATGATTTAGATTACATGATTGATAAACAATATTTTGCAAAGTCAAGTGACAACATTTTTATGGCAAGTTGATCCAAATATTTAGCTTCAGTTTTCTTTTGTTGTCAGAGTCTTTTTGTATGGTTCTCATCAGAGACTTCTAAATCTGACTTTGGTTCCCACCCTTGAACAGGTTTGTGAAGAGAATTCTACTTTGTATCACAAAATGAAGCTAATAAAAAAATTAGATTTTTTATTTCAATCTCACATGTGTATATTAATGATATTTTTTAGATTTTTCTTTTATCCTTATCTCCTATCCATGTACACACTTATGTATATTTCTGCTTTCTTTCTTTTGCATAGTTACATATAAAATATAAAATCAGCCTTGGTCACTCGTACATATTACCTATGGATTAAGTGATTGTTTTGAATTTAAGTCTATAAACTCCGGGTAACATTCCCAATTATTTTTCCTTAGCCTAGCAAGATCTAGAAATGTTTGAGTAAGGTTCTTCGTACCTTTTCCTCACCATGGCTCTAATACCATGTTTGAGAAACACGATATATCCACACAAGTCGAACACCTTTAGGTAATCAATCACACAAAAAAATCAACTATCAATACACCCGTGTATTATGTGGTTAAAACCCTCAAAACGGAAAATGGCCCACATCCCTAGTCAACATGGCCACCTCATGCAATATTAATGCAAAAGGAAAATATTGTACATATGAATGTCTCACAATCATCAGGAAATGACCCTCCATGCTCTTTAAATAAAAATCATGGACCAATTGGGTGTTAAACCATAGATCAATGGCCATTAGTATCAAGGAGAAGATGAAGAATTGCATAATTTTATGTCTAGAACATAAATTGTCAGATTAAATAATTACAAATACACACTAAAGAAACACACTTTACCTAAAGAAACATTAGACCAACTTGATCTTAACAAACTCATAAGTGTCTTAATATCTTAGCATTTAACCTTCACAGAGTCAACTCTATAGTAACCCAAGTTACTTGGAAATTGTCATTAATGAGAAGTTAGATTAACCCTCACTACATAACACCTCTAACTTAGTGTTATGTGAAATATGCTTAGTTTAATGTGGAATATTCTTTTACTATTTTAATATTTTTCTTAGGAGGCCCATTTTAGACCCCAAACTTAGTCTAATGGACCACTAGAGTGGTCAAAACCATAATGTGAGGGGTACCTTATCTTCCTCACACCCCGAAAGGAACCAATTTTGTCTTGACCTGATCTTAGGATTCTTTAATCCCAAAAGTGGAGGGAAAAACAAGGGAGATGAATCCATGAAGAACCTTTTTTCTTTTGCAACACAATTTAAATTTAGACACTTGTACCAAGGAAATAAAACTAGTCCAAAATATTCAGAGCTCCAAGGCCCCCCCACTAGCATTGCATCCTTATCTATAAAATTATTGAAGAGAAACAAAAAAAGAACCCATTTGCAATGGGGAGATCCAAACCTTACCTCTAGATACCACTACCCATGAAGAACCAACACAATTTGTGATTTCAGAGAGATGTGGTTTAGGCCCACAAAAAATCCCTATCAAATTCCTCACTGCCAAATCCTTGACTCTATCCACTAGTCATTCTCACAAAAGGTGGATCCTTACTGAACTAGTGGAAGGTATGCACCACTTCCCCCTTAAGAAACCTTAGCTCATTTCTTCCCTCTAGCACCACATTTGACCTCCACCTCCATTAGAACCTAGTGCTTGCATACACTTACCCACCTATAGTATAAGAATGTTGCATGCTTCTATGCAAATGGTGTACATGATCCACCTAGTGATGACAACACTTATCTACCACACTTTTGTGTTGAATCGCCTTTTTTATGTCTCACTTACCTTAGCTTAGATGTATAACTTCTTAGGATTGTCTAGTGTTTAGGTAGGGTCCTGTATCGTCTTTCTCTCTCTTCCTTTGGCCTTTGGACTCTAGTTTGGTTCACTTTGACCTTTCACAACACTTGTTTTGGGTATTTCCTTACTTTATGAGTCCAATTTGGGGCAGAAGCCCCTAATTGGATCCAGAGTTACTTAATATGATTCATTACATGTCCTCTATAGTCCAACTCTGTTTAGTTATTCTATGTACGAAATCAAGTTTATAGAAAATAGCAGTTTGACTTTTTCGTGAAGGCCATTCTCTCTTGCATTGACCTATGCCTTGGGGTCATTCACTCACCTATTTATACAGATCAAATCCTCTTTCTAAAGTCTCTTGAACTCTTGGATTTCTATTTCTATCTTTCATTACACACTTTAATTGTCATCAAATCTTGATTTAGTTCCCTAACTTCTCTTCCACGTCATTGCCCTACTTGTTATCTATATTTTCCAATGCCTCTATAGGGATATGTTGCCATTAGTTATGTTATAACCTTGAAGACTTGTTGCTTCACCTAAGGCATCTTCATATGCTTTATCCTCTCATGCCTTGGATGATTCAATTCCTCCACCCAAAGGAAGTTCCACCATAGCTAGGAAAAGCAAGTAACAACTCTTCTAAGAGCATTATTAATGAAGTTACCAACTGGTACCATTGCAACCAAAATGTTAAAATCAACCAGTGAATCGATAAGTGGTGCTCTCAGAATCACCTCATTTTCATTGGTAGGGCAAGGGGTGGGCTGGCGTGGGGTGGGGTGGGGTTTAAAATTACAACTTGTTTGAAAACATGGCTTTAACAACAGGTACCATTGCATCCAAAATATTTAAATCAACCTCCAAATAAAAAAGAAGTGCTACCAATGGTACTCATTTTCTTTGGGCTTAAAATTGCAACATTTTTTAAACCATGACAAAAAAAAAACCCATCACTATTGCAAAAGAAAAAAAAATAAATAGGGGAAAGAACATGTTAATTTTTATTTCATTTTTTAAATAACAAAAAAAAAATTGAACATAATTAAAAGAAATCATCCTAAAAATGTTTAAAAAAAAGAAACCAAATTGTTTAAAAAAAGAAGAAGAAAAAAAATCAAAATAAAAAACACTTATTATTATTGTTGTTGTTAAGGAGGAAAAAAAACTTTTTTAAAAAAACATTAAAAATAATATATATATATATATTGAACTTGAGGCCTACAGGAGTCAAAGGCGAGTTTGCGCTCTGTTGGAGCGATCACTAGGGTAAATATTTTTGAATTCGAGGTTTACAGGAGGTCAAGGCTAGTCTACGGTTTATGGTATGCTTGAGTGAAACCCCAGTCATGTGTAGTCCCATAAATAATGGAAGGAGCCAATAGATACTAAAAGGTTGGATTTGGGCCATCCATTTGTGTTTTCCATGTTCTATGATTTGGAATAGGGTTGTCCATTTGTTCCATGCACCCTTTGATGCACGTGCCTCCCAAAAGTAGTTCAATATTATAACATATACATATTACTACAATGCTATCCTATTCCATGCCCCGGATCTGGATTTAGAAAACACACCGGAAGGCGATCTATAAAACGACATAGATATTGAACTTATGGACACTCCATGCAAGAATGTTACCTAATTTCCAAACCTCATGTCGTGATACACTTTTGGTATCATTGAAAACCTCTTATTCTACATACCCTTGCAACCTTTGGTGATCTCAGTCTATTGATCTTGGTCAAGCTCCCTTGGTCGTAATTATCTAGGGTTTCAACACAAGTATTCCTTGGTCTAACATTATATAAGCAACAACCTTTGGGGTTCATTCCCAATAGCGATAGTGATGAGGGTGATTATAGGATGGCACGACTTCAACATAACGATGTCACTAGACCAAACCTGAATCTAAATTGGTGAAACAAAAGAAATTGACGAACTCAATAGGAGAAATACTTATAGGCATTATCATGCCTTGCTAAAGAAAATTAATGCTTGGAGGAGGCATAACTAACATTAGTAGAAGGTGAGATCCTTGTCCTAAAAATAGTTGGAAATAATTGGCATCATATGGTAAGTGCCATTGGAAACCTTTTTTTTCCTTCTCCCACACAAATGTTATTAAACTTCAAATGGAATGGAGCTCTACAGCTAGGGGTTTTGCAGTAATTAGGGTTTCTATTAATAGGATTTCACCATTGTGTGCTTAGGCCTGCAATCCCTCTACTCTGGCTAAATGAAAGAGGACTTGTTTGATTACTCGGATGACCCATTGGGGGACCAACAGATCTGGTTCGACCTAATCAAAATCCATGACACCCTAGAGCCTAGACAAGACTTGAACTCATGGGAAATGACAACACTGAAGTTTATGGATATTTGGCTCAATGTCATCTTGGACACTAAGCTGATGATTTGGCCATCTGTAACACTGAAATGGTGGCAGAATTTTCTACATCCAAGAGTAGCTTTCTAGGCCCACACGAGGAGGATATTGGTAAGTATAGCCAGGGATATCCAATGAGATTTAGGCATCTTCCCCAAGCTACGAATCAAGTAGGAGAATTAGCCTTGTTTCAATGGAATCATCCTCATGTTGGTAATGTGGTTGACACACCTCCTTTAGACTTGATGGTAGGCTCTCTGAGTTCCATATTTTCTAAAGGTTTATCAAACAACAACTAGATCCAAGGGTTTATTGGATTAAGTCTAACTAGTGAGCTTATGAGTGGTATCTCTCCCTTTGATTCTAGAACCTTTACAAAGGGAGAATTGGAATTGGGAAGACCAAGGAACCCTCATAAACATAAGAAGTGTATAAGAAAAAAATAAGATTCCATTAACATCTTACTTGGTAACACAGTGAAACTCAATGAGATTATGGAATTTGAGAACTCAACGCTCATAGGTAGGTTCTCGAGTACGTGAATGGGAGAAACATTACTCAAATACTAGATAGAAGGAAAATTTAGCACCCTTCTTGGTTATATCTCGTGAAGCATTGTCCTTGTGAAAGGTTGGCCATTCTGGACTTTCCAGACCTCTGAGGATGCAAAAAATTATTCGATATCGATGGAAATGGGCATCATAGGGTTTATATCTCAAAAAGTGGCATCTGGAATTTGATTCTTGCTGGACCCACCTTGATTTTATTCTAGTTTGGGTTTTTATGTGTGGAATTCCACTAATCCTTTGGTATGAGGAAGTGTTTAAGGAAATTGGACATTATTTGGGTCTTTTTTGTGAAGTGGATAGTTCCTATCATGACACTGGATTCATGGGAATGGCCAGAGTATTGGTAGGACTTGACCTTTCCAAGGGTATGGAAAATTTCATAATCATCCAAGAAGGTCCATCTATCTTCTACCAAACCCTCAATTATGAAGGGATCCTATTTAAATGTGTAAGATATTATGAATATTGACATTTGGTAAAATATTATGCTCTCATGCACACCAGGAAAGTATGGTTTTAGAAGTCTCCTCCACCTCCAAAGAACCCAACTTCTTCTCCTTAGGAATATAATCCTTTAGAACACTTTCATGCTATCCCTCAGGAATCCATTTCGGCGCTAAACATCCCAACAAACGAGATCTCTCAGGAGCAACAAGACCCCCTCTTGGGACTACTTCAATAACAAGACTCTATGACAGTGTCAGGTAAGAAATTTTCACCTCCACCCTCTCCTATCGTTTTCTCTAGTCAAATGCTTATTGGGACCAAGGAGATAGGTCTAGGACTCAATTTGGGGGATAATCAAAGGGATTTCCTCTCTAGTTTATCTTGGTTCTCAAAACCCTAGAACTCCTCCCTTATCCATTTGGATAGTCTAGGAGAGACCCTCTCCATGGAATCCAAGCTTCTAGACCCCCATCCCCCTCCAATAGAGAAGGTGCCTTTGTCTGTTTCTCTTGAAGACTCCCTCTCAAACCTTGTATTAGAGGACAAGGGTTTTTGAAGGATGTTTTGAGGGAGGACTAGGTCAATTGGATGAAAAAAATCCCAAGACATGTCAAAGAGGTAGAAAATACTACCTTTCTATAGCTAAAAAACAAGCCAATTCAGAAGACTTCATTGAAAAAAATCATTGATCAAGGATCTTAGAGCACCTACCCATCTGCCCCTAAGGGGGGTGCAATATGATTTTTTTAACCCTGAATTGCGGAGGGATAGGAAATCCCTCCAATAAATTGGCCATGAAGAGATTGATTAAAATACACAAACCATGTATCATCTACCTACAAGAACTAATGATAGATGGTGAAAATGCATTACATGATCTCTCCAAAATTTTAAAAGGGCCTTCAGTTTTGTTGATGCCATAGAATGGTCTAGGAGGTTAGTTACACGTTGGAAGACCGACCTCTTCACATTTTCTAACTCGTGGGATTTTGCATCAGGGTTGGGGACCTCCCTCTTATCTCTTGAGTTGGAGAAAGAACTCACCTACTTGAACCTCTACGAACCCTATTCTAACAAAATGGATTTCTGGGAACACTTATTTAACATTTCTTGGCTATAGGGAGGAATGGTGGTTACTAGAGGAAACCTACACTTCTCCCTTGGTGCTTCCGAGATATGGGGACTAGTAGGACAATTGGATATCCTTTCACACTTCTTCATAAGGAGTTTTGAACAAGTTGGGTTACTGGATATTGAGCCATCCAAGATCACCCCAAATTGGAAAAAACATAGGATAGGGGAGGCCAGAATAGAAAAATGTCTAGATCGATTTTTGGTATCATAGGATTTCCTGGAGGGGGCTCTCGGAATCCATCAATGGGTTTCAGTTGGAAGGGACTCTAATCTCTATCTAGTGCTTTTAGAAGTGGTCTCTGCTATGGGAAAATCACCGAGACCCTTCAAATTGAATCTTGAATGGTTCAGAGAAGAATATTTCCTACAATTATTAAAGGACTCTTAGACCCCCTTCGATAACTCACTCAATGAATTAGTGGCCATTGAATTCCTACAAAATCTAAAAAAAGGCCAAACAATCTATGATCCAATGGTCCAAAGAAAAAAGGGAAAAGGACGATAGAATTCTTCGAGAAGTGGAAGAAGCCAAAACCTCCAAGTTCTCTTTGGAAGGATTTGATTTTCTATCAGACTCCCAAAAGACTGAGATCAACCAACTTATTTGATCATTTTTTGGCTAAGAAATATGTACATGGTTTTGAAACATCCAATGTTTTGAGTGGACACTCCACCCATCGACAGGGACCGCTGAAGCTATTGTGTTGGAAAAGAGTGTCGAGGTATGTTTTTAAATTAGAGGATTGGTAAGTGACCATTGAAGAAAGGGAGGCGAAATAAATTGAATGAAAAAATAATTCAAATTAGTTGTTGAGATAGAATATTAAAAAAGAATAGTAAATTAAGTTGTTGAGAAAAATATAATAAATTATTAATTTGTCGAGAAAAATATAATATATTATTAAAAGAATAGGAAGTTTGTTAAGAAAACTAATAAAATATTGAAATTTGTTAAGAAATATTAATAATAAAAGGGTAAACTAAAATAATACAATTGTTAATCGACGAAAATAATAATGATAATCAAGGGAAATAATGGATAGAAAAAAAATTCAAAATAAAATATTTCTAGGTTATTTAATGATGCAGTAATATGAGATAATAATAACAATAAAAAGGGAAATAGTTAAAAGGAGAAGGGAGCACAAAGGTATAGGATGGCTTCACAAAAATGATAAAACTAGAGAAAATAAATAGAATGTGAGTAAATGAATTAAAGAGAAAGGAGAGGAAGAGGAGAATCCAATGACTGAGAACTAAACAAAGGAGCTTAGTGATCAAGGTGATGAATGACAGGTTTCTAGGATTGGCTATGTTTGTAGCCATCTTCCCGGTTGAATTTATTAGGATATTATTTTCAATTTAAAGAGATTCACGAATGAGGTGGGAGGAGTAAAACAGGGTTGAGGCTAGAATTTTGATCTGGTCAAAGAAAATGAGGTGCTTATATTTAAAAGAGTGTTCAAACAACTTGAAAATAAAAGAAGGAAGATCATCTTAGACAAATAAAAGAAACGATGTTTAAAGAGAAGGGTAGGGAAATATGGCTCAAGGATGGAGATGATAACACTAAATTATTCCATCATTTTTCCAACTGCAGGAAAAACATCAACTCCATTTCGAAAATAGCCAGAGAAGATGATACATGGGTCCTGAAATCCCCTAATATAGTTTCATAGGGGGTTAAATACTTCCAAACTCCATTTCATGAAGATAATCATGCCACCATAGATGTTATCATATGTCTTTTTGGTTTATTTCCAAGATTCATCGAACCTAAGGACAATCAAAGTCTTATGGAAGACGTTGGAAAATAAGAGTTACTAAAAACTCTTAAAAGTTTTCAGAAGGATAAGAGTCCTGGCCCAAATAGACTCCCTATTGAGTTCTTTCTCAATTGTTTTGACTTCATAGGAAATGACCTCAAGAGACTAGTGGAGCACTCTAGAACAACTAGCAAGGCTTTGACAGCTTTCAACGCCACTTTCATAGCCCTCATTCCAAAGACCGAAAACCCAACATGATATGAAAGGTTTTGATCTATCTCACTTTGCAATAGTATTTACAAAATCATTTAAGAAATTATCCCTCGAAGGTTGAAGGATATCCCGTCTTGTCAAATTTCACTTGAGCAATTTGGTTTCCTGGAAGGCATGGAAATTCACAAGGTTGTTGGGGTAGCCCAGGAGGGTCTCCACTCGATTAAAACCAAAAATTTAAAGCCCAAGATAGTTAAAGTGGATCTCTTAAAGGCCTTATAAAAATTCATTTGGCTCTTTCATCATTTCATTCTCATTCATCTAGGTTTTATCCTTCACTTTATGGCATGGGTAATTGGTTGTATAAACTTGGTTTCCTTTGCAATCTTAATCAATGGAACAACCTCACCCTTCTTTAATTCTGAAAGAGGAATTATGCAGGGATGCCCTCTATCCCCACTCATCTTTCTCTTAGTTGCAGAAGGGTTAAGTAGAGCACTTGGAGCAGCTTCAACTAATGGCTCCTTCAAAGGTATATAGATCGACAATTCTTGCTTTGTTTCTCATCTTTTGTTTGTCAACGATATTCTCATCTTCTATGATGGATCTAAAAGAATGGTGGAAAAGCTCAAAGAGATCCTAGATCTCTTCTGTGTAGTCATGGGAATGATGATAAATTATTCAAAATATATGATTACCTGATGAGGTCTTTCAAAGGCTAAGAAGCAACACAATAATCACATCTTCCACTTTCTTGTAGCAACTTTCGACACGTGATTTAAATACCTTGATTTTCATATAAAGGCCAATTATACCTCAAATATGATTGGTAGTGGCTCATTGCAAAAATTGAGAAAAAATTAAACACTTGGCCCTCTCGTGGTGGACACTCAGTCCCGGTCAAATCCATCCTCGAGGACATTTCAGTCTACTGAATTTCCCTTACTTGTATCCTGAAAGGAATCCTTGAGCACATTAGGAAACTCTACTATCATTTCAGTTGGTCAAGGGATCAGGAAAAGAAAGGTATGGAACTGGTATCCTGGAAAGAGCTCACTATCTCGAAATGACAAGGTGTCTGGGGGATAAAGAATTTGTTTCTATTCTCAAAATCCCTAGTATCTAAGAATGTTTGAAGACTCTTGTAGGGGAAAGGACTCTTGATTCAAACCATAAAAGATAAATGTTTTTCCACCATATCCACGGAGGATTGGATTAGAACCCCAAACAAAAAACATTGAACTCTTCGATCATTTGGAAAGCCATAGTTGCATCCTTTCCACTAATTGGGAGAAAGGATGCACACACACTATGACTTGCCCTTATTCAAGACTTAAGATCCAAAAGATTCTATACTCTTAGCCATATTGCTTCGGGGTTGGGAGTCAATAATCATCATCGACAATGGCTCTCATGGAGATACCTTAAACTCAGTGATGCTTACGCCAAGGCTTGGGAATATTGCACATACAATATCAAAAAATGCAACACCATTCTAAATGAGAAAGAGGAAGGCATGGATCAACCACTGATCTGGTGGTCGAAATCCATTTGGAAATTGAAATTTCCGACAAAATTGAAAATTTTCATGTGGCTACTCCTCAACAATTGGGCCCTTACTTGGTAAATTCTTCAAAAAAGACATTTTGAAGGTCTAGGTAGGTGTTTCCTCTTTGAAGTTGATCTCGAAATAAATTCCCATCTCATCCTCTCTTTCCCTTTCTCAAAATAGGTATGGAAAGAAATTGAAGAAAAAATCGGTCTCAATAATCCTTGGCAAGGAGTCTCCATAGAAGAAGCCTTTAAAAATTGGGATCAAAATAGTGCCACTAAATCCTTCAGAGCCCTTCCCCTCACCTTGGCCTGGGGAATTTGGATAGCCTGAGATGAAAAGCTTTTTGAAGGAAAGGACAACTTGCCCCTTAAGTGTGCTACTCAAATTCTTATCATTCTCAATGCCTTTCCTTAACTCTCTTCTGCCCCTCCTCACACGCAAGTATCAAAAGGCCACATAAATGAAGCCTTTCCCTAGGTATTTTTTTATGGATCCTCTCAAGGCAATCCATCAGGCGGGGTGGGGGTTGCTAGAGGTATAATTTTCCTCTCCCAATATCACTTTGTTTCATTCAAAGCTAGGATCAACCAAGCCACAAATAATTTCAGTGAACTCTTAGCACTTAAGATGGTCCTTATTCTTTCTCTTGAAAAAGAAGTCACACATATACAAACATTGAGCGAATCTCTCTTAGTTATACAATGGACAAAAAGGGGATTTTGTCTTGAGGAATTACTTACTGTAGCCTTTGTTTTGGGACATCAAGAACCTATAGTCAACTTTTTCTCACATTTCATTTGCTCATGAGTATAGGGAACAAAAATATGAAGCTGACAAGTTGTCCAAGGAAGGATTGGAGCCACAAGAAGGAACCTGGGAAATCATTGAGTCCCAACAAGGACACCTTATCACTTTCATGAATCCTGGTTTTAATTTCCTTTCTATATCAAAGTTTATGGAAAATTGAACCTTTTGAAAATGATCTGAACATTGGCTTCCTTTTGGATTGTTTATGGGAGTCTGTTGCTTTTTGTATTATATATCAAGAGTTTATATGAGTACATTATACGGACAACTCATCCCATAAATATGTTATTAAGAAAGGATAGTAGAATGTTGAATATTTAACATATGAGTTCTATCTATCTGTATTTTTTCTAAGAAAGGACAGGTGCTCTCTTTTGTATAAGGCCCACTAGAGGCACATTGAAATACCAATTGGTATCTACGATTGTAATTTTGTTATCTTTAATAAAAATACTAGATTTTTTACTTTGGAATATATATATATATATATATATAT
>ML820416.1:55462-75054 GCA_009831015.1 Picea engelmannii | reverse complement strand
AAGATAAAGGAATTTTAGTTACACAAAGGATTTCAGAGTCCCCGAATGTTGAAATGAATGAGGACTGTCCATCTCAACCAAAAATTAAGTCATGATTGTCGATTTTGTTGAATCCTCTAGATAAGCCATGATCATCCATTCAACGAGATATTAAATATCGATTGTATGATCTACTAGTGAAGAGAGTATACACACTTTGGTAAAGTTTACTTCAATGAAATTTACTCCAGGAGAATCAAAAGACTACAAAGGCCGAAGTACTAGAGATACTAGTTCAAGTGTCGATTGTGTGATAAGGTAAAGAAGCTAATAAGGAGCACAAAGGGCCTAGATGTAAATAATCCATCACACATTTGAATATGGTCCCATGTATAAAAATAAGGGCGGAAGGAGAAAAGTGTTAATAGAACAACGTTTGAAATGGATAAGCCCATGGTTTTGAGCCTGCAGTCACAAAGGGAAGTGGATTGAAGGAAGATCCTCATGCATAATTCATTTTATGTAAACAACTTAAGGCATGTAGAGTAATTTGACAAAGATTGACACCAAATGAGTTCATTGTTGCTTCAAGATAATTTATGCATGAAGGGATAAATAAACTAACAAAAGATTCAAAGTCTTCTTAAGTAAAACTTAATTGTTTATTGATAAGATTAGAATGAATAGGTGCAATGTTTCATTGTTAAAAGACACATTGATTCAATCTTATACCTATTCAAATACTATATAAACTAGAAATGTGTGGTGAAAAGAGTGTGTGTTGAGATCAATAAGTTGGGTCTTGTCATGAGGGTTGGATTCTTCATTTCTCAATTGGATCTGAGAACTACAAGTTGGGTCTGGTATCAAAGATTTGGATCTCTCATATTTAGTTGAAGTTGAAGATATTAAAGGATTGATTTTATTTGTATTCATTCAAGTTAAATAAATAAAAGAAAGATATTTTATCTACTTCATACAGTTTGTGTTATACATGTTTATGAATAATTAATTGAGTTGCATATATCTTATTTAGTTAATATATAAAAGTGTGAAAAATAGTCAAAAGTTCCATACATTGATTCACCCCCCCCTTCAGTGTCAATGTGTGTTTCAACAATTGGTATCAAAGTGGGTGCCTTCATTACAATTTTGACACTGGAAGGTAGATTATGAAGAAATGGGTGGAAAAATGGCTCTCTCCACAAATGAAGCCCCCTTATTTGATGGAACAAACTACTCTTCATGGAGGGAAAGAATGAAATGGTATCTGAAGTCAAGAGGATTTGGCGTTTGGGAATCAATAGTATCTAAACCTTGGTACTCAACTACTTCAAAGAACAAATCCAAAACTGCAAAAGAAGAAAAGAAAAATAATTCAATAGAATTAAAGGTAATCCAGAATGGACTATCAAACCAAGTCGAAGAAAAGATGGGACAGTGCACCTCTACTAAAGTACTATGGTTCCATATAGATAATTCTTATCAAAATAAATAACAAAACAAAGAAATGGAGAATTCCAATCAGTTTATAGAACAAAACTGAGAAATGGAGAAATCCAATCAGATTAAAGAACAACAATCAGAAATGGGAAATTCCAATCAGTTTATAAAACAAAACAGAGAAATAGATAAATCCAATTAGATTGAAGAACAAAATACATATAAAAATAATTCTTATCACAATATAGAACAAAACATAGAAGAGGACAATTCCATCAAAGAATTGATGCAAACCCCAATCATCAACAGAGAAGACTACTACATCAAGGAATTGATAAATACCACAGTATTCACTAAAGAAAAAATATTAGATTTTAAGAATGATGTTGTAGATACATTTGAAGTGATTAGTATGGAACCAAGAAATGGTCTATATATTGAAATTACTAAGGATGTTCTCAACCAGCTTGAATACACAGTTATGTGTGCTTTTGAAGAGTTGGAGAAACTTCAAAAGAAAGATATGTTGCTACTACAATAGTTAGATCAATCTAACCTTGAGTAACATGAATTAAAAATTCATCTAGAAGACAAAGATAAAGAGATCAATAGATTAAATACCGAAGTTGTTGATCTAACAAAATAAATGAATGAGTTGAAGGAATATGACAAATTCAATAAATGCACAAAAGAAATGGTCAACAATCTAAAGACTTAACTTGAAGAATCAAACGAAAGTGAAGAAACCCTAACGATCTAGTTGACTAAAAAGGAAGAATCATGCCACACATTGCAATTGGAAGTCATCAACCTCAAAAGGATTTAGCTAGAAAACAAGGAAGACGTCAAAATATTGAAGAATGATGTTGTTGATCTAACAAAATATATAGAAGAGTTGAAGACATATGACAAAACCAATAACTGCACATAATTCTTGGATGATACAAATGAAATGGTTATCAATCTAAAGACTCAACTTGAAGAAGCTAAGGAAAAAGAAGAAGCCTTGAAGATTTAGTTAAATAAAAAAGAAATAAACATGTCACATGTTGGAAATGGAAGTTATCAACGTAAAAAAGAAGAATGAAAAGACAAAAGCAACTGTCAAATTCTAGAATAGCTCATCTATCCTAGATAGAATCTGGAACAATCAAACACCAACTGATGACAAAACCGGTCTTGGATACAATAAGAAAGAAGAAGGTGGCAAATGGAGCACCATTCAAAAACATGATAAAGGATCATACTCCTCAAAAGAAAAAGGTACATTCATAAACCAAAAACAAACCATGAACTTTGTCAAGGAAGGAAGATATAAAAGTAAAAAACAAGAAACATATCAAAATACAAACTTCTCATGTCACAACAGACTCAAGTATGGAAACACCTTCAATAGTTATTGATTTTCTTGTCATAACTTTGGTCACAAAGCATTGGAATGCAAGAGCCTTGAAAGGAGATATTCAAGAAGGTCCAATAACTTAATAATATTTTGGAGATGAAATTATGTTGGCCACACAACAAAGTTTTTTCATACCATAAAATGCTACAATTGTGATAGATTTGGCCATAAATCCCAAAAATGCAGAAAATCAAGAAGTTTATACATGAGAAATAATTCATACAAGTCAGGAAGAAAATCTAATGAAGGTTGGAAGAAAAGAAGAGATGACAAATATCAAAGGAAAAATTTAGAAAATAAAGATCTAACAAACAAAATATCTCATAAAAATATATGAAGAAGAAAATATGAAATAGAAAGCAAGAAAGATGATCTGGCACCTAAAAATGAAGAAATTGATAACAAGAAAATGATGGGTGAAGTTCCTAATAAGGAATGTGAAATTTAGAGATTTGAAAATGAAATGGATAAAGATCAAGAAAGGAGAGTTCTTAAAGAATAAGATGACACAATGGCATATCCTGACAATATCATGCAAATCAATAGTCCATTAGCCGTTGAAAGAAAAATGAAAAAAGAAGAAGATGAAGAAACTTTTGGGTGCACAAAACAATGGTGATGATGATGAACTCTCAAAAGAAAATCTGTCTGTAGAATTATGAGATGAATAAAACAAATAATATCTAAAGAAGAAAGAAACAAAGGAGTTCAAAATATAAAAATACATAGTATGAATAGAGAAAAGTTATTAATATTATAAAAGAATAGTAAAAATCTCCTGGAATCAAAGAACTAAAAGTAATAACATACTTTAACAATTGATTATAAAGGGAAAATGATCAATTGGTAATGTTCATTTGGTATCATTGTATATGATCAACTAGTATCAATTGGTGTCAATTGGTACTCTTACAAAAATCAGAATATCAAGAAGAAGAAGAAGAAGCAGATCAACAAGATCAACAAGATTCACACTCTTGTCCTTTATGACAAAGGAGAAGACAGTAAAACCCTATGAAACAATAAAAAATAAGAGGGAGTATTTAATTTGGTCATCAAATGAGGAAGTCATTGGATTAGGTTTAAAAGACTTGATCACTACAAAAACAAAAAATGGTAGCAATAAGACTACCTATTTGAACACAAAATCCCAAGAGATTGAGATAACAATTGGCATATTCACAGGGGGAGAAAAGCAGTAAAATTTTAACTCTTTGTCATTGATGTCAAAGGGGGTGAAAATTAGTAAAACAAATTTGGTACCAGTATTTGGTATAAGTAAAAGTTCAAATCCTCCAACTTGAAAATGAGATCAGTGATAGGGCGAGCAAATGTATTTGTTTTACATATATGTTTCCCTCAATGCAAAAGGGGCAGATTGTTGGCATTATTGATTGTGTGTTGTCATTTATGGAAACATGAGTCAAACATGTACAATAATCAAAGGAAAATGAAGATCACCTTGGGGAAAAAACAATTTGTGATCACTGTTGATCACGATAAGATCAACAATGATCCTATGTTCCTAAAGCTTAGGAGAGATGACATGAAGATTCTACAAAGAATACACACATAAAATCAAAGCATGCAATGTTAAGGTCTTTTGAAATGATGAAGGAAATCTCAGAAGGAAGAGCACATTGCAGAAGTGCTATCAGGATTGAAATCCCCACAATAAACTCCAAAGGAATCAAGGAAGAATCATGCCCATTGATGTAGTTCTTGGGACAATCCTAGACCATCATACCACGTAGAAGCCAAAGCCTACACAGAAGAATCCCTTGTGAAGGATCGTGGAATCCTAATCGTCCATTCAAAATCCGGGAGTAATCACAATTGTTATATCAGTTTGGGATATATCCTGATCGTCAAATAGAACCAAGTGGAAGGACATGATAAGCAAACCCCATAAGACATTAAGTATTGAAACCTCAAAATTCATGAACTGAATGCCGACTGTCAGATCTCATGGAGAAAATTCGAGTCAATTATCAACCATTGGATCAAGCGGAGGATAAAAACTTCGATGATTCAAGATTATTAGATCGAAGTTTTAAAAGTTTCATAATATCAAAGTAAAGTCAATTGTTGAATCAAGGATGAAATTTGGATGAATCTATGACTGTTAGATCTAGGAGGAAGAAATCTAACACATCAGTAGGTCCATATTAGTGGGATCATGTCATAAATAGATGACACATGGCCCAATAAAATGGTGACAAATGTCAAGGTAGATGTGGCACATAAGGTCCATGAAATTCATGAATCAAGGTAACACATGGCACACAGACTTAGGTTCCACATAATCTTGAGTTACGTCAGAAATCCACGTCACTCTGATATTACTAACTTTGGGGATATCCAAGATTATTTTATCAGCTAATTGTTGAATGCTGAAATCATGAAGTAAATCTAACCATTGATCTACTTCAGGATCATTCTTGACCATTGATGAAGTGTAGTGGAAAGATAGGATAAGCGGGGCCAAAGGCACGAAGTCCCGGAGTAAACAAAAACCATTGGATTAAGTTAGGGGAATATCCATGGTGGTGGACCTATTTGGTGCTCCAGTGATAATCTAAGGACAGGGTAAATCTCAAATTTCCAGAGTCCTGGATTGTCGAATCCCCAGAATCTTGTTAACCATCAAATCAGAGTTGTGTGGCAATAGTCAACTCCGATGTTGACCAAATTTGGAGATAAAATAATTTGATTTACTCAAAGGATCTCAGAGTCCCGGAATGTCGAAATGAACGAGGATCGTCCATCTAAACTGAAAATTAAGTCATGATCCTCGATTTCTTTGAAGCCTGTGGATGAGTCAAGATCGTCCATTCAACAATAGATTAAATATCGACCATCTGATCTACCAATGAATATAGTATACACACTTCAATGAACTTTACTTCAACGAAATTTACTCTGGGAGAATTGGAATACTACAAAGACCGAAAATCCTGAAGGTTGAAGTATCGGATATCCTGGTTCCAGCGCCTGTTGGGTGGTAAGATAAAGAATCTAATAAGGAGCACAAAGGGCCTAGAATTAAATAATCACTTAGACATTTGAATACAGTCCCATGTAGAAGAATAAGGGAAGAAGAAGAAAAGCGCTAATAGAACAACGTTTGAAATGGATAAGCCCATGGGTTTGAGCCTGCGGTCACAAAGGGAAGTGGATTGAAGGAAGCGCCTCATGAAGAATTCATTTTCTATAAACAACTTAAGGCATGTAGAGTAATTCAACAAAAAGGTACCAAGCATGTTTATTGCTGCTTCAAGATAATTTAAACATGAAGGGATAAATAAACTAACAAAATATTTGAAGTCTTATTAAGTTAAAATCAATTGTTTATTGATAAGATTAGAATGAAGAGGTGTAATGGTTCATTGTCAAAAGACACATTGGTTCAATCTTATACCTATTCAAATACTATATAAACCAGAAATGTGTGGTGAAAAGAGTGTTCCTCATTTCTCAGTTGGATCTAAGAACTAAAAGTTGGGTCTTGTATCAAAGATTTGGGTCTCTCATATTCAGTTGAAGTTGAATATATTAAAGGATTGATTTATTTGTATTCATTCAAGTTAAATAAATAAAATAAATATATTTTATCTACTTCATATTGTTTGTGTTATACATGTTTATGAATAATTAATTAAGCTACAAATATCTTATTCAGTTAATTCAGTTAATCTATGAAAGTGTGAGAAATAATCAAAAGTTCCAGACATTGATTCACCCACCCCCTCTCAGTGTCAGTGTGTGTTTCAACAAAGTCCTCCCAAGTGGAGCGACCTGGCTCCTTGAGGGAGTTTTCCCTTTGCACCAACCTTAGAACTATAGAGTTTTCCTTGTCTTCCAAGTTATGCCAAGATGCCTTATTTGTTTGTGCACCCTTTCTCTTATATGGACTCCAAGGGTCACTTGTGTGAAAGTTCATGTCTCTTGGGTGTTTTGCACCCCTTTTTGAATCATCATACTCAATAGACCATTGCACCCCTCTATGGAATCAGTGTGCCCATCTAGCACGTTCACCTATCAATTGACATGCCACTTGGACCAACATGCCCCATCCATATAACTAAATCACCATATTAGGTGTGAACAACCCTTAGATGAGTTGGGTTGACTCTACTAAGTGTTCCTCCCATGCCTTAGTTGATTTTCATTTGTTGGTGGAGCACCCAAGTCATGCCCTAAACCATTCATCAAACTTTCCGTCGTTTGACTTATGTCACAAGGAATATTAGGTGGAGTCACCCCTTGGAACATCACACACCCAAGGAACCCTATATATCCTCTATATGAAGAATTTAATATCCTCGTTCACATAAAGCATTCTGCCCACCCAATCTCCTTCATTTTGGTCTATGATGGAAGAGCAAATGCCTGAGCTCGGCGTCACAGGCCTTACATCCTCCCCCACCTAGATTTTTTGTCATCCTTGGCAACATCTGCAAAATATATGTTATCCAAGTATCTTCTTGAACTTGTGCCTCCATTGCAGCTAAGTCTGTTGGAAACCCCAAGTTTCATGCCAACTAGAAATTCCAAATTATAACAAAGTGGAAACCCCAAATTTCCTTGTGAAGTGGAAACCTCAAGTTTCCTTGTGAAGTGGAAACCTCAAGTTTCTAAATTTCATAACAATGTTCTTCAACCCGTGCAACCATCCACACTACCCTCTTCCCAAATTTGTGTGTTACCAAATTGTTTGCAATGATAGAAAGACGTCTCCTACCCAACTCTATTCACAATGTCCAAGTTGCCATTGTCTTGCTGCAATAGTAACTCTCAACCAAAACCTCCAAAATGTTTAAGTGTTGAACTTTTGTGAACTTGATGCTACTCCCATACTTCAATCAACTATATCATGTGTCTATATCATGCTAGCCTCAAGTCCTAAATTGATTGGGTAGCTAGTCCAACTACCGCATACAATTCTTCAAATGTGCATCTTCATTCCTGAACTTAGCCTTTTCTTTCTGCATCTATGTTTCTCCATTTGACTCCAAATACTAATGCAAGTGTCTATCCTTACCTCCCTACCACTGCCATCATTCGATCTTTGTCAACAAGATCCTACACAATGTCTAAGTGATCCACTTCAAACCTACTAGTGCATTCATAATCTGACTTCCTTCCATCTTCACAACAATATCATACCAAGGTAAGGTCGCCCCTCACCTTGTTTTTCTATGAAGTCATCCCAAATCAATTTTTTCCATGAAAACTTTGATTTTGGATGACTTCATAGCACAACAAGGTGAGAGGCGACCTTACCTTGGTATGATATTGTTGTGCAGATGGGCCGAAATGTGGAAGGAAGTCAAAGTAAATTTTTTCGTGAAAACTTGACTCCAATGTACACCTCATGGCACAATTATCCAATATTTTCACCAAGAACTACACATATAGATTGAATTTTCCCCACTACTTCATCACCCATCCATGTTGTCATGTCTACCTCTCCATGCCTTGCAATGGTTAGGCTTCACCCTCAACCATGCTTCCCAATGCAAGAGAAACACCCATGCTCAAGTAATTTTTTCATGCTACAATCTACTTGTCTGCACAAACCTCCAAATGAAGGAAAGTCCTCAACTCACCTCCTTTCATCAAGTCACCTCTTCACAACTCAACATTTTCAATAACTATGGACAACACATTACACTCCTAAATTTTCCCAAGAAACTATCCAAATCACTCCAAGTAGAATGAGTCACCACAAAGAACTTCCATCCCTTGGGCATGTTCAAACCAATACTCTGTAGACTACAACCAATGAACCCCTCTAGACCTCTAATTCATTGCACAAACATCTGCAAGTCACCAAGGTGTTCTCTGGCTCAAAAAATTTCCCATAAAAAAGGAAAGAGAACATCACCCAATTCACTTAGTCTATGTTATTCCCATTTAGGTTAACTGTCAACAATTCTTAACCAACCTCTCCACTAACTCCAACTATTTCTTGGAATGGAAATACCTCACACCTGCTGCAAGTGTTCAAAATTTGGCATTGTCATCACAACAATCAATTCATCACATGACCCAACAAATTAGGCTAAGGAAACAAAAAACAGGGAACCTCATCCATCCTCTAAACTCAGAACAAACATAATTCACTACCCACTTCATCGTAGCGACCTACCCAATGCACCTCATCAAAGAGTTAGGTATATTCCCCAATCCATCTCCACAACTGTTGCATTCAAATATTCCTAAGTCCACCACAAGACTTTTCCAATTAGGTCACCCCTAATATCTCCACACACTCTCCCAACCAATTCATCTCAAATTGCCTCAAGACTTCTTTGAATATTCACCACTTGTGTCGCCCTCAAGTCTTTTGGTTTTCACCAAGGAAAGAGAATGCACTTGAACCACCAATTCATCTGCCTTCCCTTCAAAGAACTCGCTGCGACACTTGGAAAATGAAAGGACTCAAGCCAACCATACCTTTCTCCGTGACATCATTCACTAAAACCATGTTATAAGTCTTTTGTCTTAGACCTTGTCTTGCCCATGCAATTGACTCTCCCCACGAACTCACCTCAGCCACTATACACAATTCCACAAGCCTACAATACCTTTGTTGTGATATAAGGATGAGTCCATCTATCCACTTCATGCATATGTCTAAGTCATAAACTTCACATGAAACCAATAAAACTTATTTCTAATGTATTTCCATCTCTGCACCTTCACTTCTTCTGCTTCAAGGCACCATGCACCCACCATTCGACTATCGAGTCATACTACTAATAACCAACTGTTGTAACTCTACAATGAGATAGCTTGTCTAAAGGTTTCAGTCTACCCATTTTTCCAACAACCCAACTCAAATCAATTGTTGTTCTTGTTAATGCACGACACGAATAAATCATCATGGAAACATGCCCAACCAACTACCTACTGTGGAGCCACTCTAGGTCACCCCAGGTCATCCAAAGCACCCAATTGCTTCACCTTGATGTAACCCCAAAATGCTCCCTTTCAAAATCACTTTTAAGATCACCCTCTGCATTTCACTTCTATGATCACCTTTGTAGTTAGATATACGACAACTCATGCAATGAATCCTATGTTCATCTACCTTTCCCAAGTGCTTTGTTCACCCAATTAAATCTATTCCTAGTCTCTCCAAGGTGTGCACAACATATTTTCCAATGACATCCATCACGAATCAAACCAACCAAGTCTTCCTCTACAATCAAATCTGTGACAAGTTCTCCGACAAGTTCTGCGATCATCCACCCTATCCAAGTGATTTTTTTCACCACAAAATCTACTCTTAGTCTACACAAGGTGTGCAACTAGATCAACCTTCCCATGGCATTGTCAATCGAACCTCTGTCATAAGTTTGATGAAAATTTTGCGATGAAAAAGTTCACTACATCGAACCATTCACCAAGTCTGAGGATGTTCTCGTTGAACTTCCTTCGCAATGAATTTCCTTCATCCTGGACCCTATCCACTATCACCACTATAGTAGTAGAACATGCTTCAATATTTTTTATCATTTGTCATGTCCCCACAGTGTGCCTAGACGAATCTTGTGATCCTGCACCACTAGAGGGCATGTGGCATAGTGATGTTTTTCACTTGGCTGCTTGGAAACACCAACGTTACTTCATCCAAAGGACATATCTTCACCTAGAGCATACCCATACTCTATTCTAAGCTACCAAAGAGTCACACTTTTGCTCTAGAATAACTCTTGTATACTTAGACATTCATTGTCTACTTTAACACTTAGTCATATTTTAAGCATACATCCATGAATATTAGAATCCAAGAGAACAATTATGAAACAAATAAGAGAAACATAGATACAATGTGGGTGACACAAACCGTGCCTAACACCCAACTAAGTCTTTGTTATTGCAGAACATATACAACATGATCACTATCGGCTTACTTTACAACTTTTCAAAGATAAACGGCTCGCCTCACCTCACCAAGACACTCATGAAAAAATATGTCACACCAAAACTCTCTGTCACAACCATCTCTGCAACCTCATGTGGTGTACCTTTGACATGCCCACGACCACAGACTTGTTTCCTCTTCATTTCTTCATGCTTCACATATTTTAGTTCTACCTCACACATACCTCCAACAAACCTACATTTCGAGACTTCCCCAAAACCATCCCAAGAGAAGATCGCCCAAATTTTTCCACCAAATACTACTCAAGGTATCACAAGTCCTCCCAACTGGTGCGACTTGTCTCTGAGAGAGAGCTCACCCTCTTTGTTTTTCTCATAACCGAAGAGATCTACTTGTCTTCCAAGTTCTACCAAGTTTCCTTCTTTGGTTTTGTACCCTTGCTCTTATATGAAATCCAAGGGTCGCCTCTATGAAACACCATGTCTCTTGGGTGTGTTGTTCTCCTTGGTGAATCCTCACACTCATGAGTGTGTTACATAAGTAATGAAATAATGAATTATTTTTCTATCAAGGTAAATGAGTCACGTGGTACTTGGTAAAGGCGTCGTAAATTATTATTGTAGAGAAAAATTCCTGCGTCAATATCCAGGATCACCTATGTCAATTTCATGGTAATATTAGTAACCACAAAAGGGGTTTTAAGATGATTTAACTTTGTGATACCAAACAAGCACTTAAGAAACAATAATAGAGTACATGCATATGGTTGAAACCATTTTGGAAACCAGCCACATTTGAAATCTAGATAATATATTTACCATGAATTGGGTTTTAGTTTATTACAGCTTGGTTGGAGTTGGCCTATGCTGACCATCCTTCCTTTTATCTATTAAATAACTTGTAACAAAACATAAATTATAGGCATGAACTCTGGTGAAAAATGACAAAGTTGGCAAGTTAGAACCTCTAGATAAATATGACTCAAGCATTAAGCAAATCTTACCATTACCTTTTCTCTGGAGTCACTTGGGTTGTAAACAAGTTAGAGCCTTTGACCAAAGCTTTTGTGTCATCGAAACCATGATGGTTTGAGAACATATCATGAAGATATTGCTTCTCCAACCTTCCACCATAAGAAACGAAGAATGAAACCATCATCTGAATCGTATTAAAGGCCAGAGTACTCATAGAAGACTATTGTTAGTAGAAATTAAGTGTAACACCCTATTTCCCCCAGTCTATAAATATAACTATATTGGCCAGAGAACTATGGAAAACTCAAAGGTGTAAATGTTTGATTTGATGGAACTTTGTATAAAAGGTTGATGAATGCAAATTTGTTATGAATATGTGTTGCATGACTACTGGAAACGGGATGTGCTAAAAGAGACCACAATTTCTAATGAAAAGGTGGTGGAAGGGACCTAGAGCGGTTGTGTTAACTTCCACCAAACCAGTACCATACAAGTTTTTACTTGCTCAAGACCAAAACAACTCTCTGACCCAGGAATGAATTTCCATCAGGATGGTAGGTGGGGAGGCTCCTTAAGAGTTAATGAGGGGATGGGGAAAACTGCCCATCTGTAAAGCTCTCAGACCTGACCACGGACAAAAGAAAATTCATGCCACACACAAACTGGAAGGGGGTGGCAAAAGGATCATAGAGCATAACCAAAAATTGGGGGGAATCAGAAGGAGTTCTGAACACAGGAGAAGGAGAGTAACCTTCATCCTCGTCTATTTTTCTGTATAGGGAGAAGGAGAGTAACCTTCATCCCTAACTTCCATTGAGTTAGAAGTAAGAGATTGAATCTCAAAGCATCATGGTATAAGCTCGGGGGTGGCCAGTGATAAATACATTGGGAGTGATTGAGCCTATGGTAGGGTGGAAACAAGCATCCCTCTCAATAGTCGCATCACGCCTTGTGGTTCTGAAAAGTGTTTTATGCCTTGTATTTTGAATTGAATATCGTGGATACATGATCATGTTTATATGCCCATAAATGGTTTCTGTATGCTATGATTTCCTTGTATTTTAGATTGGAGATAATGAATGCATGTGTATATGTATATGCCACAGTTGGTTTCTGTATAAATTGAGTAAGACTGGAGCATGAGTCTGTTCCTCTGAGAATCGTCCCATTTTCCCGATTCTCTTAGTGTTCTGGTTTGATCCCTCAGAAGCACTTTCCCTAGGGGATTGCATCATGTCTTAGAGTCAGAGTAATCTCCTTGGTATGGCTACCACTATGACAAACCCACGAGGTTACCCTGCCCCAATGTCATATCTCATAACTCGGTGAGTTAGGAAGGCACTTCCTTCAGGTCAATAGCCTAGGGACTTTAAAAGGTACCCAAGCCCTTATCCAAAAACCCAACTAAGATCATGGATAATTGCCCAAGAACCATCTAAAGGTTCATGCAACCCAAGTCTGGAAACCCTGCACAGGAAGGATTTATCTCTCTTAAGTTTCGGAGTCATGGGAGTTTGAAGCTCCGAGAGGTTGAATTTCATGACCCAAGTTCAGAAAGGATAGCGAGTCTAATTATCAAAAGGGAGTATCCTTTCGTTTGGTAGAAGAATGGAAGGGATCCTTTCGAAAGCATCTTAGGTATGTCGGGACCAATGGATCTAGAGGGGGAGCGTAGGCATTAACGCCTCAACTGCTTCAGTCTTCGCAAGTAGCGATGGAACCGGGACCATAGATCCCAGGATCCACCGGGAGCTACCTAGACTGTCGATCTTAACCCTTATGTAGGCGGGAGAATGGACTCATCAAAGTCCTGAAAATCCTGAAGTGATCAGAACCGTCCATCGACAAAGGACACATGGAAAAGGATCAATGCTTCGCTAACTCGCTGCTAAAGGAAGTCAAAGGGTAGATTTTTGTGAACTCGTGAGACCTGAACTCATGACTTGATTTGAACTGTCGGATCACAGGAGAACCATGAGTTTTGATCTGGGCGCGGGGATATCGGGAGTTCGGGGTTCGGGATTTAGAAGGATAGGCACTGGTTGTGCTCCAACTTCTTGAAACACGAAGTCCCGACGAGTTTAGAAGATTAAGCCCCCGGTCATGACGAATGGTCATGTGGGTGGAAGTTTAAGGGAGGAACTACTGAAGATCGTGATTTAGGGGAACAAAGAGTCAAAGATGGCTCATGTTCATTATCCTGATACGTGAAATTGCAACATGATCACAATCGTCGATCAAGGGGATATCACAAAACCATAGATCCGGCCTTGGAGAGAAACTGGAGGTCGGGGATTCAAAAAACAAGAGTCAGGATTGACTCGCCTACATAAGTCCTGAAGTCCCAAAATATGAAGCGCCTTTTTATAGGCGTGTAGTCACATCATGTGGTCACATAGGTGAAGCTCACGCCTTGTGCATGTTCACGTCGATGGGGTTTCCATAGGGCTTGTGGATCAGATATCGGGATTTCAGTAGGAAATCGAAGAGCTAATCCGGCTCTCGAACGAGAAAATTTTATTTAGTTCTCGCTTGAAGCATGGGGGTGTTAAAAATTGGTATTAGAGCATGGTTACAACACTTAGCCTGTTTGGGCTCATGGACAAGCAGATTAAGAGGTAAAATATTACCTTACTCCCTTCCTAAGAGGCTAGTTAAGCCCTTATTATAGAAACAATGACAACCTATTGCTGTGTGTGTATGCATTACTGTTGTGTGTGTAGGAAATTAAGAAATGTGAATTAAGTGTTGGTTGTGAATGAATATAATGTTGGCTAACAACAACTGTTTTGTCTGCATGCAAGCAGACGATCAACCACAGGAAACTGCAGACGTATAGAATGGTGACGTGCCATGAAGTGGGGGATGGCTCCCACAATAGAGACGAAGAGTTTGATGAAAGGAGGGCAATAGAGACCCCTTTGGATCTAGCTGAGACTGTGAGGAGTCTCATGGTCGAACTACAAAGCTGCAAGGTCGAAAACAAGAGGTTGATAAAAGAGCAAGAGAAGAAAACGAAAATTAATGTAGTCTTACTGCAGAGTTTATCCGACATACAAAGACAACTATAGCATGGACCTGACACCAGTCACGTGGACCGACGACAGACAAAGAGGAGTCGAAGTCCACCTGAGATACGAAAACATGGTCTTTTAAGTGGCCACACTGGGAAGAGCACCTCGAGAAAGGTCCACCCCGGAGATAGGGGACAAGCGTCAGACGATTCCTCTAGACAGAAAACTGGCAACTCAGAGGGATCTTCTAGTAGCATAACTAGTTCACATTCCCGAAGAAAACAGATGAAACAAAAGCATTCCAAAAGTCATAATCTCGAAGAATTAAAGAAGGCCAAACCACCCTCTTTCGACGATGAGATAAAGAGGGGAGAGGAAGAGGAGGCCTGACTGCTTGGACTAAAGAAGTATTTCAGAGTCCATGACTTCTCAGAAAACTTGAAGGCTCGAGTAGCCACTTTCAACCTGAATGGAAAGGCTTCCATTTGGTGGGAAGACCTTAAGAATGTGAAATGGATTCACGAAGAAGACCTATCTTGGGAACGGTTTGAAAAATACTTCAGGAAGAAGTGTCTGTCAGAAAAGTATTTCGACGAAAAGACTAAAGAATTCTATGAAATCAAGTTGGGGAAACTCACCATAGAGGAATATGTCAGCAGATTCCTTGAGCTGTTGAGGTACGTACCCTACATAAAAGCAGAAAAGGAAAAGGTGCAACAATTCATCAATGGGCTACCTAAGGACTACTAGAACATGATTGAGTTTGATGAGCTGAGGACCTTAGAAGACACTATCCGAAAGGCAAGATATTGTTATGAATAGTTTGGGCTTCATACAGAACCTCGGGAAGGCTGGAAGCAGAAGAATAGTTCAAGATTCCAGAAAAAGGGGTTTAAATCACCAAGATTTAAAAACTATAAAAAGGATTCAAGGATGAGCTTTCCGACCCGAAGTGTACACCAACAAAATTTCCCCTCCCAGAGAGGAAATAAACCTTTTGGATCAACCCCAAGAAAGACTGATAAGAAGAACCCTTGAAATGTTGGGGTTGTGGAGAAGAACATCTACTGAGGGACTGTCCACACCGACAACAAAACAATAGGAGAATTTAAAATGTCCAAGAGGCTACCACCGTCAATGATGTGGCTAGGAGTATGCCATGAATTTATGCAGTCGTGGATAATAAACAAGCCGACCACCAAGCTTCAGTGGTGGAGATGGATGGTATGATCACCAACCATCTAGTGTCCATTCTAATTGACCCTGGTTCAAATTTGAGTTATATAGCTCCTCAGGCTGTTGATAAGTGTAAATTACAGCCACATAAACATGCCAAGCCATGGTTGGTACAGTTAGCCACGGGCACCAAAATAAAGGTAGCAGAGGTCATACCATCTTGCCAATTCACTATGGGTGAATTCCCCACCCAAGCAACCCTTAACATACTACCCCTAGGATCGTATGACCTATTTATTGGTATGGACTGGCTAGCCACATATAAAGCCAAACTGGACTGTTACCATAAAACCTCAGAATGTGTAAGTGAAGAAGGAAGAAGGATAACCCTTCAAGGGATCCAAAAACTTGTCTTGGTGAGATGAATATCAACCCTTCAAATGAGAAAGTATTGCAGAAAGGGATGTCCACTATATGCAATACAAGTGTTGAAATCAGTTGAGGTTGACAGGACAAGCCTCGAAAACCACCCCATACTAAGAGAATATAGAGATGTGTTTCCAGAAGAGATACCTGGTCTACCTCCGAGAAGGGACATTGACTTCTCGATAGAACTTGCACCAGAAGTGGTGCCAGTGTCTAGGACACCCTACAGGATGAACACACCTGAGCTAGTTGAGATTAAATTACAACTAAAATAAATGATGGACAAAGGCTATATCTGGCCCAATGTGTCTCCATGGGGAGCACTAGACATGTTTGTGAAGAAGAAATATGGTACCCTCTGACTGTGCATAGATTATAGACAACTCAATAAGGTAACCATAAAGAACAAGTACCCCTTACCCAAGATCGATGACTTGTTCGATCAATTGGGAGGTGCTTCCATATTCTCAAAGATTGACTTGAGATATGGATACCATCAAGTCCGAATCAAGGGTGAAGACATCTACAAAACCACCTTCAGAACGAGATATGGTCACTACGAGTTTGTGGTAGTACCATTTGGATTAACCAATATCCCTCCCACTTTTATGTGCTTAATGAACAATGTGCTCAGCAAATTCCTAGACAAATTTGTACTAGTTTTTATTGATGATATCTTAATCTACTCCAAGAATAGAGAGGAACATGAGGAACATCTTAGACTTGTGCTTCAAGTGTTAAGAGAACATCAGCTCTATTCCAAATTTAGCAAGTGTGATTTTTTCCAGAAGCAAATACATTACTTGGGCCATGTCATATCTGAAGAAGGGGTAGCAGTAGACCCTGGCAAGATTAGGTCTATCATGGAATGGCCTACCCCAAAGGACGTTTCAGATATCAGATCCTTTATGGGCTTAGGAGGATACTATAGGATATTTATAAAAGGATTCTCCAAGATTGGTTGTCTAATCATTGCCCTCTAGAAGAAGGGAGCTAAATTCATGTGGACACAAGAATGTGAAGAAATATTTCAATCCCCGAAATACCTTCTGACCCATGCACCCATGCTGAAGATCATCGATCCAAAAAATGACTTCCTCGTGTGCACAAATGCCTGCAAGGAAGGGCTCGGAGGATTCCTTATTCAAGAAGGAAGCATAGTCTGCTATGAATCCCGAAAATTGAATGAGCACGAAGTCAAATATGTGACCCATGATCTAGAGTTGGCCGCCATAGTGCATGCCTTGAAAATGTGGAGGCATTACCTCCTAGGTAGGAAATTTGTACTTATGACAGACCACTGTGGATTACGACACCTGTTTAACCAACCAAAACTCAATTCTAGACAAGCTAGGTGGATGACCCTCCTTAGCGAGTTTGATTTCGAAATCAAACATATCAAAGGAAAGGAAAATAAGGTGGTTGATGCCCTTAACAGAAGTATGAAAACAATTCACCTAGAAGTGGTGATCACCTGTGAGACGAATGTCAAGGAAAGAGTCATGAGTGCACAAGAAACATATGCATTTTTCCAGACCGTGACCTCGTACTTGGAGCAAGAACCCGCATGGATAAAGTATGAAGGCTAGCAGATGCTAGATGGAGGTCTACTAACTTACAGAAGTAGATTGTATATTCCAGATTGTGACAACTTGAAGAGGTTCATAATGGATGAACTACATAAAAGACCATATATTGATCACCCAGGATACTAGAAGATGGTCATGGTCACCAGGAAACAATTCTATTGGCCTAGATTGAAGAAATACATAGTTGAGTATTTAGCCAAATGTATAGAATTCCAACAAGTTAAAGTAGAACACCAACACCCAACAGGATTATTACAACCTCTACCAATCTTGGAATGGAAATGGGAGACCATCTCCATGGATTTCATCACCGGATTACCAACATCGGCCAGGCAGAATGACGCCATCATGGCAGTGGTGGATAAATTGAGCAAGTCCTCTCATTTTATCCCCGTCAAATCGACTTGCAAGGAAATAGATATCGTCAACATATTCATGAATGAGATATTTAGACTACATGACATGCCTAAGGAGATCGTGTCTGACAAAGACACAAAATTTACTTCAAACTTTTGGAAATCCTTGATGGCTGACCTAGAGACCAAGTTATTGTTTAGCATAACTTATCATCCCCAATCCAATGGACAGACAGAAAGAGTGAACCAAATATTAGAAGATATGCTAAGGATGCACGTAATGCATCAACCTGAAAAGTGGGAATATTACCTGCCACTGGTGGAATTTTTCTACAACAACGGCTACCAAGAATCACTAAAGATGATCCCTTTCAAAGTCCTCTATGGTAGGCCGTGAAAAACTCTAGTCAGTTGGATTAATCCCGTGAACAGAATTTCGATTGGACCCAACATGTTGAAAGAAATGGAACAACAAGTGATTCAGATAAAGCAAAATCTAAAAATCACTCAAAATAGACAGAAAATTTATGTCGACAGAAAGAGAACCCCCAGGGAATTCAAGACGGGAGACCATGTCTATCTTAGAGTTAGGCTAGGAAGAGTTCCCTAAGGATGGGATCTTGTGCCAAGTTGGCACCTCGGTATTGTGGAACTTTTGAAGTTCTAGATAGAGTGGGACCTGTAGCCTATAGGCTAGCACTTCCTCCCACAGTAAAGGCACATAATGTTTTCCATGTTTCCTTATTGAAGAAATATATATATGATGCTAATCATATAATTGATTGGTCTGTGATCCAGGTGGAGTCGGAGGGAGAGTTCCTTCTAGAACCCCAATGCATACTAGACATGAAGGAAACCTCACTCAGAAACCAAACCATTTGCGTAGGTCAAGGTGCAGTGGAAACACTTTGGCCCAGATGAAGCTACGTGGGAAATGGAAGATGCCATGAAACATGCATATCCAATTTTGTTTACTTCTGTACATACACATCATGTTGATATATAGAACATCGAGGGCGATGTTCCTTTAAGGGGGAGGGAATTGTAACACCCTATTTCCCCCAGTCTGTAAATATAACTATATTGGCCATAGAACTATGGCAAACTCAAAGGTGTAAATGTTTGATCTGATGGACCTTTGTATAAAAGGTCGATGAATGTAAATTTGTTATGAATATGTGTTGCATGACTGCTGGAAAGGGGATGTGCTAAAAGAGACCACGATTGCTAATGAAAAGGTGGTGGAAGGGACCCGGAGTGGTTGCGTTAAATTCCACTGAACCAGTACCATACGGGGTTTTACTTGCTCAAGACCAAAACAACTCCTGACCCAAGA
>ML820416.1:45227-55247 GCA_009831015.1 Picea engelmannii | reverse complement strand
CATCTTCCCGATTCTCTTAGTGTTCTAGTTTGATCCCTCGGAAGCACTTTCCCCAGGGGATTGCATCATGTCTCAGAGTTGGAGTAAGCTCCTTGGTATGGCTATCGCTATGGTAAACCCACGAGGTTACCCTGCCCCAGTGTCATAACTCATAACTCGGTGAGTTAGGAAGGAACTTCATTCAGGTCAGTAGCCTAGGGACTTTGAAAGGTACCCAAGGCCTTATCTAGAAACTCGACTAAGAACAGGGATAATTTCCCAAGAACCATCTGTAGGTTCATGCGACCCAGGTCTAAAAACCCTGCACAGGAAGGAGTTAGCTCTCTAAGGTTTTAGAGTCATGGGACTTTGAAGCTCCGAGAGGTTGAATTTCGTGACCCAAGTTCAGAAAGGATAGTGAGTCCAATTATTGAAAGGGAGTATCCTTTCATTTGGTAGACGAATGGTCGGGATCCTTTCGGAAGCATCCCAGGTCTGTCAAGACTAATGGATCTAGAGAGGGAGCGCAGGCATTAACTCCTTGACCCCTTCAGTCTTCACAAGTAGTGATGGAACCGGTATCGTAGATCCCAGGATCCATCAGGATCTACCTAGACCATCAATATTAACCCTTGTGTAGGTGAGAGAATGGACTCGTCAAAGTCTTGAAAATCCCAAAGTGATCAGAACCATCCTTCGGTAGAGGACACGTGGCGAAGGATCAACGATTCACTCACTCGCTGCTGAAGGAAGTCAAAGGGTAGAGTTTTTTGAACTTGTGAGACCTGAAGGATAGGCATTAGTGGTGAACTCACGAGACCCGAAGTATAGGCGTTGGGATATAAGGAGTTCGAAGTTCGGGATTTAGAAGGATAGGCGTTGGTTGTGCTCTAACTTCGCGAAATACGAAGTCCTGACGAGTTCGGAAGATTAATCCCTCGGTCATGACGAATGGTCATGTGGATGGAATTTTAAGGGAGGAACTACCGGAGATCGAGATTTCGGGGAACAGAGAGTCAGAGCTGGCTCAGACACTTTATCTCGATACACAAAATTGCGACACGATCATAGTCGTCGATCGAGGGGATAACACAGAACCATACATATGGCCTTGGAGAGAAACCAATGGTCAGGGATTCAGGAAACAATAGTCGAGATTGACTCACCTGCAAAATTCCCGAGGTCCCAAAATACGAAGTGCCTTTTTATAGGCGTGCAGTCACAACCTGTTGTCGCATAGGTGAAGTTCACGCCTTGTGCATGTTCACGTCGATGGGGTTTCCATAGGCTTGTGGATCAGATATCAGGATTTCAATAGGAAATCAAAGAGCTAATCTGGCTCTCGAACGAGAAAATTTTATTTAGTTCTCACTCGAAGTGTGGGGGTGTTACATTAAGTGGCTTAATTACATGGCTAGGTTAACTCGTATCTCTGAGGACACAAATTTGATTCAAATCTAAGTTCATGCATAGTTTTATTAAATTCTAATGCTTTGAAAATGAAGCCTTAGTCATAATCATGACAAGTAAGTCACCTATCCAATACCTAGACATGTAGCTCACATAGGTATAACGCCATGAAATTTGAAGAGAGATCGAATATTATATCCACAAACTATCCCATTATCAAAATGAATGATTTTAAAATGTTAATATAGTAATATGGTTCCATGATTCATCATGAGAGAAATGTTTCATAGTAAAGTAGACTTAGATAAATTATTATAAAAAACAAATGATATATATAATTATCTATAATTCAAATGACTAATAACCTATGGGTTGGCTAAATAATTTATTTGAATAATAATCTATAGGTTGGTTAAATAACTATTATAGAAGTGAAAGAAAGGAATGGAAATAACATCCATTACCTGGGGTAATGGTATCATTTAAATCAATGAGGTATGGTATACCTAGAAGTTTGTAAATCTTCACAATGATGACAATGAGAAATGAATATTGGATAAGTTATATAATCACAAGTGGAATTATAAAAGAAAGAGAATAAAGAGATGGTTGAAAGAAGTTATACCAGACATTGGAAGCTTTGCGAGTACACTTTCATAGAATGGTAACACCATGATCATTAATGAATGATGTCAAATAACAAATACAAAATTTCCATAATGTAAGTAATGAAATAGAAAGCCTATGTATGTATAAAGAACATATATTGTCAAATTATTAAAAAAAATAAAAATAAAAAAATTGGTAAATGGGAGTCATTACATCAAATATATATATATAATTAGAATCTCGATTTAGTTGAACATCCTTGGTATAAGAAACTTATTTGTTATCTGCAATTTCAAAAATGTGTTGATTACCTTGAATATCATCAACGCAAGATGCTTCGCCTTGAAGCCTTTAAATATATGATCTTAGGAAATTCTTTGTTTCACAGATATGGTGGCAGATTGTTGTTACATTGTATAGATGATACAACATCCCCAAAATTATTAAGTGAAATACATGGATCAATATATTCAAGCAGTCATATCGGTGGTTACTTTGCAATAAAGGCCACTACTTTTAAAATATTGAGAATAGGTTATTACTTTCCCTCAATCTTCAAGTATTATTTCAAATTTACATGGGCTTGAGATCAATGTCAAAACCTACAAATGAACATTTGAAATCCCACCCCAATTGCACTAAGGAAAGGCCTTCCATTGAATGGGTCAAGTGCACATGCTTAATGTACCATACCCTATAAGATCTAAGTATTGGGTTCATGTTGGGAGTAAGAAGCTATGTTCTGGAGATTCTATCTAAACCCAACCTTTGTTTTAGGTTGATCTTACTTGGAAGGTGTAACAAAATAAATCTCGAAGTCTGTCTATTTCCACTCACCAACATATTATCTTATTCCAGTTTTGGCTGCTATTGAGACTGTGAATTGATAGTTTTCAGGCAAAGAGAAATTCTCTATCATGCCTTTGCAACCTATTCTCTCTGATTTTCATTTTTCCAAATCGGGGTTAGATTTCATTGGCCCTATCAATCCTCCATATTCTACTGGATACATTTTTATACTTACAACAACATAGTACTTCACCAAGTGGAATGAAGTTGTACCACTCAAGCGTCCACACGATGAACATGTGATTTCATTTCTAGAATCCAATATTTTCTATCACTTTGGTCTTCTTGTAGAAATTATTATAGATAATAGACCAACTTTATTTCTGCAAAATCACTCAATTTCTTAGTAAAATTTGAGCAAAACATTCTACATCATCCATCTATTATCTACAAGGAAATGGGCAAGTTAAGTCCACCAATAAAAATTTGATCAAAATTTTAAGGAAGATTATAAGTGATAAACCCCATCAGTGGCACACACTACTCACATATGAACTTTGGGCATATTGAACCACTACCAAGTCTAGTACTGGTAATATCCATTTCAAATCATATATGTCCAAGGAACTATTATGCTCATAGAACTTGAGATTAATTCACTTCGATTACCATTATAGTATGAAGAATTGAACAAAACATGTATTTCTCAAAGAATAAATTCCTTTCTAGATTTAGAGGAGCAAAGGAATCATGCTCTAGAAATCTAAGGAAAAGGTAATAATCTGTCAAGAAGTATTTTGAAAAAAAAACTAAATCAACTATTTTTGAAACCAATAAGAAAGTGATGCTCTAGGATTTTGTACATGCTGATAAAGGAAAACATTCCAAGTTTCAAAATCTTTTTTTGGGTCCTTACAAAATTGCCTTGTTCATTGGTAACAATTATTACTTATTAAAAGATTTGGACAAACGATTGTTCTCATACACTACAAATGGTTCACATTTAAAATATTATGTCGAACTAGAATAATTGATAGGTTAAATTTATAATTCTTTGTGTATATATTCATTTTTAGTTGTATTTATTCTTTTTATGTTTGTAGAGTCTAATTTTGATTTTGGTTTTGCATCAGTTTTATTTTTTGTTTTTACTTTTGAAATTTTGAGTCAATATGGATAATTCAAGCCACTTATTTGATCATGTCGCCTGCAAATTTTTACTAATCTGTTATGGAAATAGTAAGAACAACAAAGACAAATGATTTTATTTTTGGTACGCAACACTACTTATGTAGGGGTTTCCTATATCTAAAAACTTAGTTAAAACATGATGATCATAGCTCTATCCCTTTTCTCCTTTCCCCCTTTCTACCCTTCATACAATTATTTTTGCAAGAGTATATCAAAAAAATTTGATATTTGTTCAACAAAATATGATTCAAGCAAAACCAAAGATTCAAGATTTCTATCCAATTTAAAATTAACTACCTTGTGGAGTCTCTAGATGTTGACTCATAAATTCACCACTAGTTACATTGCCTACAAATAGTTGCAAGGCATATTTATTATTATTATTATTTGAATAAAACTAGTAGGTGGTACCCCTGGGAGAAAAAGAAAATGGTGGTTTATTTTCATTATTCCTAAAGATTAAATATGTGCATGATTGTCAGCTTGTTACAAAAATTCAAAGTTATGATGATCTACTTCCACTCATAACAGTAATATCGATGTGTTTATCTTCTCATCTTGAATATCAGGTTTGTCTATCTAGTTACACATGAAAATGAAAAGGTAAAAGCCCTTCTCATGAAAGTTGTAAAAGAAAACTCTTTACACTATGCTCATGAAACTTATAACATATCGACTATGTTATTTGAACACATACACCTTATTATCACAAGGAATGCTTTTATTTTGTTAGATGCATACCACAAGTAACAATGGTTAAAATTAACCCATTACAAGAACATGCGTGTTGCGATGCACACTTATAAAATGGTTCAATTATATTATAATGTTTTGCATCCAATAATTAGACAAAGGGTATTCGAATTTCGTGACACAAATGTTGCATACTATATAGTAGTATCACGCTTTTTTCTCACAATACATGATTCTCATGAGTTACGTTGCAAAGGTGGCATGGTAGGTTATGAAGGGAAAAGTATTGAAATGCATATTGCATATGGTATATTTGAGTTACGAGTTAAAATTCATGGTTATTGATTGTGCTATGGTATAGTTAATTGGGCACCATTCCCAACATATTTTATTTGAGTTATTTTTATGAGATTGAACCTTGGCCTATGACCCGAGCTATCATTTGGATGATAGTTCTAATGGAATTTGTGTCGGATGACATGGCATGTGGTCCCATGCTCATTTGGTATGCTTTTATTAGTTGTTATATCGTCTGTTCGAAAAGTGGAAGTTTGAGTTGACATAAGGTTTATTGCATGTGTGTTATGGAAATGACTTAGTGCATTCAATACACCAGTATTGTCACCCATATCTCGCCTTGGTTTTGATATTCCATTGACTCATTCGAGTTGTTTGGAATTTTTCTTTTGTGGAATAGTTTGGTTACAGAGCTCGAATCCTAGCAATTTCATAATCGTTTGCACTGGTTTTCACAAGTATTTGAAATGTTTAAGAAGGTATGTAAATTCTAGCCCATTTTTCATAAATTGTATGTTTGTTTTGAACTAATAATCTTAAAGGTGGCTTTATGTGTTTTAAATACTTTTGTAAAAAGAAAAAAACTAAGTTTTATTTTTCATGTACAAATCATGTGTGTTTGTGACTCTACTATTGGAAGAATTTAGTTAATTTGGGTTTAAGTTCAAGCATTTGTTGCAAATAATCAATGGAAATAATTTGGATAAGATACATCCAAAAAAACCCTAGCTCAAGTCATTGGAAATGATGTTGGTATGAAGTTTATACAGCTTCGCCTCCACTATGAAATAATGACCTAACCAACTTTTTCCTTTGCTAGCCACATTTGGACCCTTGTTTGTTCTCTGTTTTTGAAATCAACAATTTTAGTGATATTGATTCTTGGTCTAATCTTAAGAAATGGTTTGAGTTTTGGATGTTAACTCTGCATGCTAAAACAATGGTGTTATAAGGTAAGTTTACATTATTTTCTTTATTTGATGGGTTTCGAACCCGAGCCTTCTAAAAACTTTATATAATTTTTAAATTAATCATTGACTCATTGGATTCAATACTTATGCTTGTTAATTGATTCCATATACACATTGAAATAATTGGGTTATAAAGATTGTATGTGAGATTATGGATGGATTTTATTTTTTTCAATGGAATTTCAAACCGTGATTTGATGATTGCTAATACATGTATAGGTTCGTATAGGTTCATATTGAATATCAATAGATTGATGCCCAATTGCAAACCCTTTATATATATATATATATATATATATATATATATATATATATATATANTTATTATTATATATATATATATATATATATATATATATATATATATATATATATATTCACTAGTTTGAATATTTTGATGAGTCCAAACATATAAAGTTTATATAGAAACCTTCACACTGGGATTTGAACTCGAGCCATACTATTTCGAGAAAAAGGAAATATTGTTGAAGCAACTGGGTGTTTGACCTATTTGTTATTGTTTGTAGAAATAATTGTTGAGGTCATAAAAATGTATGCACGAAATTATTGGGATGATGATAGTCTCACTCACTTTGAATAATGATACTATTGGAAATTGGTTTTGAAACATTAGAATTAATGAGTTTAGTCATTATTGTTAGTTGTTATTAGTTTATAATGGCATATTGGATAGGTTGTAAGTTTTTGCTGCTAGTTTGTATGTCAAACCAAAAGTCCCGACAATTGAAAAGATCATTATGTGATGATTTATCTATTGAGTTATATTGAAACTACAAGTTTTCTTTCTAAACTTTTTTTGCAAACGAGTGGTTGAAATTGTGGTTCTATTGTAACACAATTTTGTCATTGGTATTCATCCAATGACTTATGGGTACATTGATATTAAGTTAAATATGGATTGGAATTGGAACTATTTGTTTATGGTCAAGATTACAAGTTTGAAAGAAATACAAAATATTTTCTATCTCATGTACAATACCAAATCTCTCATTATTTCATTTTCCATACATTATGCTTGAAATCCAAAAAAACATGTATCATTTAAAATTCCATCTCCCTTCACCCTGTTGCATAAAATAGAAAATGTTTTCTATTAAATAGAAAGGTTGTTGGCAGTTTGACATATATATAGGTTGTTGCATGCATGGTTAGAGGTTGGATTTAAAAGATACATTGATGAATGTTTTTATATGCATTTAGTTGAAAATTGAATCATGAGCTCTGTTTCATTAAAAGAGGGAAATTACAAGATTATATGCTCATCATCCAAGTACAAGTTTAAGATGACAAGAAAATAATGAATGTCTGAAAGAGGATAATCTGAAATAAGTTTGGAAATGACTATTATTTATTTTATTTATTTACATGATCAATTCCTTTCATAGTTCCACTTTACATAAATTGTTCCCAAAGTCATTTTTTTTTAAATTCATTTTCTTCCCCTTTTTATATAAATAAACTAAAGGATTTTGAAGAAAATATAGTAGACATATTAATAGTATTTTTGAATGATACTTGGAATAAGAAGAGAACAAATGGACTGGTAGGACATATGTAACTTGATTGTTGACTGGTTGGGCACAAGTACAAAGATTTGGGATGAAAATTGATAAACTAATTAGGTTATGTTTATGAAAATGTATCTTTCTTTCTTATCATTCAATATCACATTATATTCATTACAAAACCATTCATCTTCCCAATTTAATTATAAATACCATGTTCTTAAATGAATAATAGTTTGTGGAAGAATAAGTGGTATGTAGTATGGAAATGTTTCAAGACAGAGCAAATTGTTTGATTATGGGTTCCTTTCCCTCACCCCTCCTTAGATGATTGCATTCTTGATTTCCAATTGAGTCAAAGACACTTTTAAACTATGGTAAATTCAAAATTATATTTTATGATTTACCTATTAATGTATGCATACATTAATCGAGTCTTCATGATTAACTAGATGATCTTTTTCAAACTTCACAACAATAGATCTAATGAAGGAAACATAGGAAATTGGAACAGATGACATCAAGTTGATTGGAAGAGGGGTAGAAACAAAAGACTTATATTTTCTGTCCATTTTGAAGCAGTCTCTAAGGGGTTTAACTAATGCCTACAATCTGGCCTTCTCAATCTAGCTGGTTATGGATACTTCCATCCTCCTCCACCCCCTTTCAAAGGTCCATTATAGTCTCATCCCAACATTTTTGGCATTCCCCTGGAACCACATGTGTCTTTGCAACCTGAGATTTCGGCTAATGATGGCTGGAATGAAGTATTTCATCATCCACAATCTCATTTCAGTGGTTGGCCTACTGCATCATTACCATTACCTCCACCTCCTCCTAAGAAACCACTTCAAGTTGTTATCTCAATGGCCTCACATCTAGTGTTACATTAACAACCCAAAATCCATAAATCTTTAGCTCAAGAGATTGAACCAAGAAAAGGAAAAAATCATGCATGCTCACTTAGCTCTGATCCATCAAAAAATTCTTCCCATTATGTTACTTCTCACTCCATTCCCTAGAAACTTGAGGCAGGAAATATCACCTTTGGTGATATGCACCCTAAGGCATCAATAAATGAGAACAAAAATCCTACTAAGGTAGACTTGTAGACATAGAAGGTGGCATCATCTCATAGCAGTGGAAAGAGGAGGACAACCTCCCACATAAAATATGACTTTTAAGTTTATTTTATGATGGATCCTTTCTTTCAGTTGATTGCTAGACATATACACTTTTATTTTTTTGGACAATAAACAACATTAATATATGTTTGGGCATAATTAAATTATTTTGGGAGTCACAAGTGTGTTTATGGCATGATTATTTATTTGGGGGATATTGGATGTGCTTTTATTTAATGATATGGCATGCATGTTAAGTTTATGGAGGTACAAGGGATATTGAAATTAAACAATAAATATACATAGGGGTCCCCACCTACTAGTTATTATTTATTAAAACTCTTTATTGTAATTATTATTAAAAGTTGTCCCATGTAACCAAAAGTTATTTAACCACTTAACTAAAGGTGGTTGAAACTAATCAAACTACCTTTGAGGAATAAAATAAAGACTTGATGGAGGAACAACATAGGAGGATAGAGAGGGGGAAAATGGGATACGGTGTTCTTTCTATGAAGTGAGATTTGATCTAAATTAAACACAAGGGATAAATCTTCTTGTTGAAAACATGGTTTTACTGAAGGTGGCAATAAGAAGGACTAAGAAGCATATATTTTTTACATTATTCAAAAGGTCAATCATTTGTTTTGATAGTTTATAAATTGTAGTTTGATTTCTGAATTTGATTTTAGTGTTGATTAGAATTATTTTGTAGAGTCAATACAGTGATGCCTTTGTGTCTAGTTGATCCATTATTCTCAGTCTTGGTATTTTCTTAGAAGACATCAGTGGTCTATGTATGATGTAAAATTCCACCTTATACTTCTAATTCTAACTTTGGTCCTTACCCACATAGGGGTATGAAAAGAAAGTTTTCCGCTGTAATTTGGAATTGAATCAATAAAATCATCGATGGTTTTAGTCTTGTTTTTGGACTTGATGTATATTGATGTTTTAGATTTGTTTTCTTGATCATTTTTTTCAAATATGTTATAAATTTTACATCCAAGCATGTTTATCATTTTCTTTGTTAAAACACCTACACATATAACAACATTAGTCCCAAGTTCATATCGCTTGAGGACTAATTGATATTTTATTTTAGGGATAAAAACCTAGGGCGATAATCTTTCCTTATCCCAACAAGATTAAAAAATGTTGGTATGAGGACTTCCATTCATTTTCATCAACAATGGGGAATGAACCTGAACATACAATCCTTCAAATGCAACAACCATCTCATACAAAACTGTAAATTCTAACCTTGTACCATATCTACTGCAAACTGATATTCATAAAAGAACAGAAAAGATACAATGGCAAATACAAACATTACACAGAAAATTTTCACCTGGAAACCTAAACCGGGAAAACCAACATATATTATATTCATACATTGTGTTACATTGTTTACAATACAATATACATATA